>NSJW01000580.1:0-18119 GCA_019955255.1 Castanospermum australe | reverse complement strand
GGAGAGATAAAATAGGAAAAACCTCCAAAGAAAATTTTTTTTAAAAAAAAAAAAAAAAAAAAAAAAAAAAAAAAAAAAAAAAAAAAAAAAAAAAAAAAAAAGCCACAAAAAGGTTTTTTTTTCCCCCCCCCGGTTAAATTTTTTTTTTTGGGGAGAGGCCCTCAAGAAAAAAAGATGTTTTTTTTTTTTTTGGTGTGGAAACCCCCCAAAGCTCTTTTCCCCAAAAAGGCTTCAAGGGGATGAACAAATATGTCAATAAGTTAAAAAATTGTTTTTTTTGTTGTTTTTTCGCTTTAGAATGAAAGTTTTAGTTCCTTTTAGTCTATCTTTGACTATTTAGTCAAACGGACAAACATAGAAATTTTTCATCATTTGAGAGGTCTAGAGGATGTTTGTGCGACCCCAAGTTCGTCCCAAAGCTTCAAGGGATGACACTGCCTTGGTTATTCGCTGTTGTTTCTCTTAGACGAAAGTTTTGTTCCTTTTGGTCAATCTTTAACTTTTTGGTCAAACGGACAAATAAACATAGCAAGTTTTCCCTATTCGAGAGGCCTTGAGGATGTTTCTGTGACCCCAAGCTCTTCCCAATGCCTCAAGGGATGACATTGTCTTGGTTATTCGCTGCTTTTCTTTTAGACGAAAGTTTGGTTCTTTTTTGTCTATCATTGAGTTTTTGGCCAAATAGACAAATTAGCAAGTTTTCGTAATTTGAGAGCCCAGAAGATGTTTGTGTGACCCCAAGCTCTCCCCAAAGCTTCAAGAGATGACAATATGTCCTCGTTATTGGCTGTTGTTTCTCTTATACGAAAGTTTAGTTCCTTTTGGTTAATCTTTGACTTTTTGGTGAAACAGACAAATATAGCAAGTTTTCGTCATTCGAGAGGCCTAGGGAATGGTTCGGTGAACCCAAGCTCTCCCCAAAGCCTCAAGGGATGACAATATGTCTTGGTAATTGGTTGTTGTTTCGCTTAGACGAAAGTTTGGTTCCTTTTGGTCTGTCTTTGACTATTTGATTAAACGGACAAAAATAGCAAATTTTCATCATTTCAGAGGTCTAGAGGATGTTTGTGTGACCCCAAGCTCTCCCCCAAAGCCTCAAGGGATGACAATGTCTTAGTTATTCGTTGTTGTTTCTCTTAGACGATAGTTTGGTTCCTTTTGGTCAATCATTGACTTTTTAGTCAAACAAACAAAATTAGCAAGTTTTCGCGATTTGAGAGGCCCAGATGATGTTTGTGTGACCCCAAACTCTACCCAAAGCTTCGAGGGATGACAATATGTCCTCGTTATTGGTTGTTGTTTTTTTTAGACCAAATTTTAGTTACTTTTGGTCTGTCTTTGACTTTTTGGTCAAACGGACAAAATAGCAAGTTTTCGTCATTCGAGAGCTCTAGAGGATGTTTGTGTGACCCCAAGCTCTCCCTAAAGCCTCAGGGATGACAATATGTCTTGGCAATTGGTTGTCGTTTCTCTTTGACGAAAGTTTGGTTCCTTTCGGTCTATCTTTGACTTCTTGGTCAAACAGACAAACATTGCAACTTTTCGTCATTCAACAAGCCTAGAAGATGTTTGTGTGACCACAAGCTCTCCCCAAAGCCTCAGGGGATGACAATATGTCTTGGTTTTTTATTGTTGTTTCTATTAGACGAAAGTTTAGTTGCTTTTGGTCTATCTTTGACTTTTTGGTCAAACAGACAAACGTAGCAAATTTTCGTCATTTGAGAGGTCTAGAGGATGTTTGTGTGGCCCCAAGCTCTCCCAACAGCCTCAAGGAATGACAATGTCTTAGTTATTCGCTGTTGTTTCTCTTAGACAATAATTTGGTTCCTTTTGGTCTATCATTGACTTTTTATTCAAACAGACAAAATTATCAAGTTTTCGTGATTTGAGAGGCCCATAGGATGTTTGTGTGACCCCAAACTCGCCCCAAAGCTTCAAGGGATGACACTGTCTTGGTTATTCCCTGTTGTTTTTCTTAGACGAAAGTTTTATTCCTTTTGGTCAATCTTTAACTTTTTGGTCAAACGGACAAACATAACAAGTTTTCACTATTCGAGAGGCCTAGAGGAGGTGTCTGTGACCCCAAGCTCTCCCCAATGCCTCAAGGGATGACATTGTCTTGGTTATTCGCTATTGTTTCTCTTAGACGAAAGTTTGGTTCTTTTTTGTCTACCATTTACTTTTTGGCCAATCAGACAAGATTAGCAAGTTTTCGTGATTTGAGAGGTCCAGAGGATGTTTGTGTGACCCTAAGCTCTCTCTAAAGCTTCAAGAGATTACAATATGTCCTCGTTATTGGCTGTTGTTTCTCTTAACTCAAAGTTTGGTTCCTTTTGGTCAATCTTTGACTTTTTTGTCAAACACACAAACATAGCAAGTTTTCGCCATTCGAGAGGGCTAGCGGATGTTTGTGTGATCCCAAGCTCTCCACAAAGCCTCAAGGGAAGACAATGTCATAGTTATTTGTTGTTGTTTCTCTTAGGCAAAAGTTTGGTTCCTTATGGTCTATCATTGACTTTTTGGTCAAGCAGACAAAATTAGCAACTTTTCGTTATTTGAGAGGCCCAGAGGATGTTTGTGTCACCCAAACTCTCCCCAAAGCTTCAAGGAATGACAATATGTCTTCATTATTGGTTCTTATTTTTCTTTGAAGCAAGTTTGGTTCCTCTCAGTCTACCTTTGACTTTTTGGTCAAACGGACAAACATAGCAAGTTTTTGTCTTTCAAGAGGCCTAGAGGATGTTTGTGTGACCCCAAGCTCTCCCCGAACCCTCAAGGGAAGGCAATATGTCTTGGTTATTGGTTGTTGTTTCTCTTAGATAAAAGTTTAGTTCATTTTGGTCTATCTTTAACTTTTTGGTCAAACGGACAAACCTAGCAAGCTTTCGTCATATGAGAGGCCTAGAGGATGTTTGTGTGACCCTAAGCTCTCCCCAAAACTTCAAGAGATGACAATATGTCCTCGTTATTGGCTGTTGTTTCTCTTAGACAAAAGTTTGGTTCCTTTTAGTCTATATTTGACTTTTTAGTCAAACAGACAAACATAGCAAGTTTTCGTCATTCAAAAGGTCTAGGGGTTTTTTGTGTGACCCCAAGTTCTCCCCAAAACCTTAAGGGATGACAATGTCTTGGTTATTCGCTGTTATTTCTTTTTGACGAATGTTTGGTCTCTTTTGATCTATCATAGACTTTTTTGTCAAACAGACAAAATCAGCAAGTTTTCATGATTTGAGAGGTCCAGAGGATGTTTGTGTGACCCCAAGCTCCCCCCAAAGCTTCGAGGGATGACAATATGTCCTCGTTATTGATTGTTGTTTCTCTTTGACGAAAATTTGGTTCCTTTTGGTCTATCTTTGACTTTTTGGTCAAACGGACAAACATAGCTAGTTTTCGTCAATCGAGAAGCCTAGAGGATGTTTGTGTGACCCCAAGCTCACCCCAATGCCTCAAGGAATGACAATATGTCTTGGTTATTGGTTGTTGTTTCTCTTAGACGAAAGTTTAGTTCCTTTTGGTCTATCTTTGACTTTTTGGTCAAATAGACAAAGATAGCAAATTCTCATCATTTGAGACGTCTAGAGGATGTCTGTGTGGCCCCAAGCTCTCCCAAAAGCCTCAAGGGATGACAATGTCTTTGTTATTCGCTGTTGTTTCTCTTAGACGATAGGTTGGTTCCTTTTAGTCTATCATTGACTTTTTAGTCAAACAGACAAAATTAGCAAGTTTTCGTGATTTGAGAGGCCCATAGGATGTTTGTGTGACCCCAACCTCTCCCCAAAGCTTCAAGGGATGACATTATATCCTCGTTATTGGTTGTTGTTTCTCTTTGATGAAAGTTTTGTTCTTTTCGGCCTATCTTTGACTTTTTGGTCAAACGGACAAACATAGGAAGTTTTCGTCATTCGAGAGGCCTAGAGGATGGTTGTATGACCCCAAGCTCTCCCCAATGCCTCAAAGGATGACAAAGTCTTGATTATTCGCTGTTGTTTCTCTTAGATGAAAGTTTGGTTCCTTTTGGTCTATCATTGACATTTTGGTCAAACGGACAAAATTAGCAAGATTTTGTGATTTGAATGGCCTAGAGGATGTTTCTATGACCCCAAGATCTCCCCAAAGCTTCAAGAGATGACAATATATCCACGTTATTGGTTGTTGTTTCTCTGAGACAAAAGTTTCGTTCTATTCGGTCTATCTTTGACTTGTTGGTCAAACGGACAAACAAAGCAAGTTTTCATTATTCGAGTGGCCTAGAGGATGTTTGTATGACCCCAAGCTCTCCCCATTGCCTCAAGGGATGGCAAAGTCTTAGTTATTCGCTGTTGTTCCACTTAAACGAAAGTTTAGTTCCTGTTGGTCTATCTTTGACTTTTTCGTCAAATTGACAAAATTAGCATGTTTTTGTGATTCGAGAGGCCTCGAGGATGTTGGTGTGACCCCAAGCTCACCCCAAAGTTACAAGGGGTGACAATATGTCTTGGTTATTTGTTGTTGTTTCTCTTAGACGCAAGTTTAGTTCTTTTTGGTCTATCTTTGACTTTTTGGTCAAACAGACAAACATAGCAACTGTTCGTCATTTGAGTAGCCTGGAGGATGTTTGTGTGACCCCAAGCTCTCCCGAAAGCTTCAAGGGATGACAATATGACCTAGTTATTTGTTGTTGTTTCTCTTAGACGAAAGCTTTGTTCCTTTTAGTCTATTTTTGACCTTCTAGTCAAACGTGCCAACATAGCAAGTTTTGGTCATACGAAAAGCCTAGAGGATGTTTGTGTGACCCCAAGCTCTCCCCAAAGCCTCAAGGGATGACAATGACTTGGTTATTCATGGTTGTTTCTCCTAGACGAAAGTTTAGTTCCTTTCGATCTATCATTGACTTTCGGCCAAACAGACAAACTTAGCATGTTTTTGTGATTTGACAGGCCTAGAGGATGTTTGTGTGACCCCAAGCTCCCCTCAAATCTTCAAGAGGTGTCAATATGTCTTAGTTATTCTTTGTCGTTTCCCTCAAACAAAAGTTTGGTTCCTTTTAGTCTGTCGTTGACTTTTTAATCAAGCGGACAAACTCAGCTTGTTTTCGTGAGTTTGTCAGCTTGACTAAAAAGTCAAAGATAGACCAAAAGGAACCAAACTTTCATTTAAGCAAAATAATAACGAATAACCAAGATATATTCTCATCTCTTGAAGTTTGGGGAGAGCTTGGGTTCACACAGACATCCTCTAGGCCTCTTGAATGACGAAAACTTACTGTCAAAGATAGACCTAAAGCAACCAACTTTCGTCTAAGAGAAATAACAACGAATGACCAAGATATATTATCATCCCTTGAAGCTTTGGGAGAGCTTGGGGTGACACAAACATTCTCTAGGCCTCTCAAAAGATGAAAACTCGTTAAGTTTGTCCGTTTGACTAAAAAGTCAAAGATAAACCTAAAGGAACCAAACTTTCATCTAAGAGAAACAACAATGAATAACCAAGACATATTGTCATCTCTTGAAGCTTTAGGGAGAGCTTGGGGTTACACAAACATCCTCTAGGCCTCTCGAATCATGAAAACTTGCTACGTTTGTCCGTTTTACCAAAAAGTCACATATAGACCTAAATGAACCAAACTTTCGTTTAACATATTTCCTCTGTTGTTTCTCTGTTTATTTCCTTGATAGGATTGCGGTGGATCATCCTGTTGCAGGCTTATGGGAAGCTCACTGTTAACTACAGCTTGCAAGAAAGGGTGGATGTTCAAACAGGCTTAACAATGATCCTTAATTTGTGTTTAGCTAATGGCTTCAACATGTTTCCTTCTCTGTTTGTAACCGATGTGTCTTGTATGATAGACAGGCGAATGGGTATTCAAGGTCACCCCCTTGAGATCCAAGTGAGTGTAATTGAGTTATGTTTTCATTTTTTTGTGTTTTTATATTAGGTGCTATATGGAGTGGAACTTATGTTGTTCTTGGGATCTGTTTTAGTTAAGATGCTCTAATTACTCAAATAATATTATGAGAATGCCCATTGCTTACAACACACAAGCAATTTTTGAAAACAGTATTCTTTTATAGGCATGTTATAAAAGACTGCTAAACACTAACCTGAACTACAGGTGCAACACGACCTATTGCTGATTCCCCAAAATCAGGATCTAATGCTTCTTCAAACTTTTCTGCATCAACAGACACAGTTCTAACTTTGAAACTAACAGGCATCAAGCCCTGCCCTGGGCTATGGCAGTCCACTGTTTTCTCCCAACTCTGTCACAATTATATAAGGGGAAAAAGGAAGTAAAATATTGCTACTAAAAAAAAAGGAAATAAAATATTAAACATTAATATATAACAAATTTTGAAATACTTGTGATTTTGTTATCTAATGGACAAACACAGAAAGTTTTCATCATTGAAGAGGCTTAGACAATGTTTGTGTGTTCCCGAGCTCTCCCCAAAGCTTCAAGGGATGAGAATGATGTTGTTTCTCTTTGTCGAAAGTTTAGTTCCCTTTGGTCTATCATTGACTTTTTGGTCAAACGGATAAAATTAGCAAGTTTTCGCGCTTTGAGAGGCCTAGAGGATGTTTGGTTGACCCCAAACTCTCCCCAAAGCTTCAAGGGATGACAATATGTCTTGGTTATTCATTGTTTTTTCTGTTAGACGAAAGTTTGGTTCCTTTTAGTCTATCTTTGACTTTTTGGATAAACGGATAAACTTAGCGAGTTTTCGTCATTCGACAGGGCTAGAGGATGTTTGTATGACCCCAAGCTCTCCCCAAAGCATCAAGAGATGGGAATATATCTTGGTTATTCAGTTTAGTTTCTCTTAGACGAAAGTTTGGTTCCTTTTGCTCTATCTTTGAATATTTAGTCAAACGGACAAACTTAGCAAGTTTTCGTGATTCGAGAGGCCTCGAGGATGTTTGTGAGACCCCAAGCTCTCCCTAAGACTTCAAGGGATGACTATATGTCTTGGTTATTCGTTGTAGTTTCTTTTAAAGGAAAGTTTGGTTCCTCTTGGCCTATCTTTGGCTTTTTGGTGAAACAGGCAAACTTTGCTAGTTCTCGTGATTCGAGAGGCCTAGAGGATGTCTGTGTGACCCCAAGCTCTCCCTAAACTCAAGGGATGACAATATATCTTGGTTATTCGTTGTTATTTCTCTTAGACGAAAGTTTGGCTCCTTTTAGTCTATCTTTGACTTTTTAGTTAAATGGATAAAATTAGCGAGTTTTCGTGATTTGAGATGCATAAAGGATGCTTGTGCGACCGCAAACTCTCCCTAAAACTTCAAGGGATGAGAATATATTTTTGTTATTCGTTGTTGTTTCTCTTAGACGAAAGTTTGGATCCTTTTGGTCTATCTTTGGGTTTTTGGTCAAACAGACAAACTTATCAATTTTTCGTCATTCGATAGGCCTAGGGGATGTTTACGTGACCGCAAGCTCTCCCAAAGCTTCAAGGGTTGAGAATATATCTTGGTTATTAGTTGTTGTTTCTCTTAGATAAAAGTTTGGTTCCTTTTGGTATATTTTTAGTTTTTTGGTTAAACGGACAAACTTAGCAAGTTTTTGAGAGGCCTAAAGGAAATTTGTGTAACCCTAAGCTCTCCACAAAGCTTCAAGGAATGAGAATATATCTTGGTTATTTGTTGTTTATTTCTCTTAGATGAAAGTTTTGTTACTTTTAGTCTATCTTTGACTTTTTAGTCAAAAAGACAAACTTATCAATTTTTCGTTATTATAGAGGCCTAGAGGATGTTTGTGTGACCCAAAGCACTCCCCAATACTTCAACGGATGAGAATATATCTTGGTTATTCGTTGTTGTTTCTCTTAGATAAAAGTTTTATTCCTTTTGGTCTATCTTTGACTTTTTAGTCAAACGGACAATCTAAGCAAGTTTTCATCATTCAAGAGGCCTAGAAGATATTTGTGTCTCCCTAAAGCTTCGAGGGATGAGAATATATCTTGGTTATTCGTTGTTATTTCTCTTAGACGAAAGTTTGGTTCCTTTTGCACTATGTTTCACTTTTTAGTCAAACGGAAAAACTTAGTAAGTTTTCATGATTCGACCGGCCTAAAGGATGTTTGTATGACCCCAGGCTTCTCTTCAAAGCTTCATGGGATGACGTTATGTCTTGGTTATTCGTTGTTGTTTCTCTTAGACGAAATTTATGGTTCCTTTTTTGTCTATCTTTGACTTTTTAATCAAACGGACAAACATATCGAGTTTTCGTAATTCGAAAGGCCTCGAGGATGTTTGTGAGATCCTAAGCTCTCCCTAAAGCTTCAAGGGATGACTATATGTCTTGGTTATTCATTGTAGTTTCTCCTAGACGAAAGTTTGTTTACTTTTGTTCTATTTATGACTTTTTAGTCAAACGGACAAACTAAGCAAGTTTTCATCATTCAAGAGGCCTAGAAGAAGTTTGTGTCTCCCCAAAGCTTCGAGGGATGAGAATATATCTTGGTTATTCGTTGTTGTTTCTTATAGACGAAGGTTTGGTTCCTTTTGCTCTATTTTTGATTTTTTGGTCAAACAAAAAAATTTAGTGAGTTTTCGTCATTCGAACGCCTAGAGGATGTTAGTATGACTCCAATCTCTCCTAAAGCTCAAGGGATGAGAATATATCTTGGTTATTAGTTGCTGTTTCTCATAGACGAAAGTTTGATTCCTTTAGGTTTATCTTTGACTATTTGGGCAAACAGAAAAACTTAGTGAGTTTTCGTCTTTCTAGATGCCAAGAGGATGTCTGTGTGACCCCAAGCTCTGCCCAAAACATTATGGGATGATAATATATCATGATTATTCGTTATTGTTTCTCTTAGACGAAATTTTGGTTCTTTGGGTCTATCATTGACTTTTGGTCAAAGGGACAGACTTAGCAAGTTTTCTTAATTCGAGAGGCCTCGAGGACGTTTGTGAGACCCCAAGCTCTCCATAAAGCTTCAAGGGATAACTATATGTCTTGGTTATTCGTTGTAGTTTCTCTTAGACGAAAATTTGGTTCTATTTGCTCTATCATTGACTTTTTAGTCAAACGGACAAACTTAGCAAGTTTTCATGATTCGAGAGGCGTCGTGGACGTTGTGAGACCCCAAGCTCTCCCAAAAGCTTCAAGGGATGACTATATGTCTTGGTTATTCATTGTAGTTTTTCTTACATGAAAGTTTGGCTCCTTTTGGCCTATCCTTGACTTTTTGGTCAAACGGACCAACTTAGCAAGTTTTCGTAATTCCAGAGGCCTAGAGGTTGTGTGGGGGGCCCCAAGCTCTCCCTAAAGCTTCAAGGAATGAGAATATATCTTGGCTATTCGTTGTTGTTTCTCTTAGAGGAATGTTCGGTTCGTCTTTATCTATCTTTGACTTTTTGGACAAACGGACAAACTTAACAAGTTTTTGTGATTCGAGAGGCCTACAGGCTGTTTGTGTGACCGCAAACTTTCCCCAAGGCTTCAAGAGATGACAATATGTCTTGGTTATTCATTGTTGCTTCTCTTAGACGAAAGTTTGGTTCCTTTTGGTTTGTCTTTGGCTTTTTAGTTAAATGAACGGCCATTCGAGATGCCTAGAGGATGTTTGTGTGACCCCAAGCTCTCCCTAAAGCTTCAAGGGATGACAATATGTCTTGGTTATTGGTTGTTGTTTCTCTTTAGACGAAAGTTTGGTTCCTTTTAGTCTATCTTTGACTTTTTGGTGAAACAAACAAACAAAGCAAGTTTTCATCATTCGAGAGGCCTAGAGGATATTTGTGTGACCACAAGCTCTCCCCAAAGCCTTAAAGGATGACAATGTCTTGGTTATTCGTTGTTATTTCTGTTAGACGAAAGTTTGGTTCCTGTTGGTCTATCTTTAACTTTTTAGTCAAACGGACAAAGATAGCAAATTTTCGTCATTCGAAGGGCCTAGAGGATATTTGTGTGACCCCAAGCTCTCCCCAAAGCCTCGAGGGATGACAACATCTTAGTTATTCATTGTTGTTTGTCTTAGACGAAAGTTTGGTTCCTTTTGGTCTATCATTGACTTTTTGGGCAAATAAACAAAATTAGTAAGTTTTCATGATTTGAGAGGCCCAGAGGATGTTTATGTAAGCTCCCCCCAAACCTTCAAGAGATGACAATATGTCCTCGTTATTGGCTGTTGTTTCTCTTTGACGAAAGTTTGGTTCCTTTTGGTCTATCTTTGACTTTTTAGTCAAACAGACAAACATATCAAGTTTTCGTCAATCGAGAGGCCTAGAGGATGTTTGTGTGACTCGAAGCTCTCCCCAAAGCTTCAAGGGATGACGATATTTCCTCGTTATTGGTTGTCGTTTCTCTTAGACGAAAGTTTGGTTCCTTTTGGTCTATCTTTGACTTTTTGGTCAAATGGACAGACACAGCAAGTTTTCGTCATTCGAAAGGCCTAGAGGATGTTTGTGTGACCCCAAGCACTCCCCAAAGCTTCAAGGGATGACAATATGTCCTCGTTATTTGGTTGTCGTTTCTCTTAGACGAAAGTTTAGTTCCTTTTGGTCTATCTTTGACTTTTTGCTCAAAGAGACAAACATATCAAGTTTTTGTCAATCGAGAGGCCTAGGGGATGTTTGTGTGGCCCCAAGCACTCCCTAAGAACTCAAGGGATGACAATGTTATGGTTATTCGCTGTTGTTTTTGTTAGACGAAAGTTTGGTTCCTTTGGGTCTATCTTTGACTTTTTGGTCAAACAGACAAACAAAGCAAGTTTTTGCCATTCGAGAGGCCTAGAGGATGTTTGTGTGACCCCAAGCTACCCTAAAAGCCTCAAGGGATGACAATGTCTTGGTTATTCGCTATTGTTTCTCTTAGACGAAAGTTTGGTTCCTTTTGGCCTAACATTGACTTTTTGGCCAAAGAAAAAAAATTAGCAAGTTTTCGCGATTTGAGAGGCCTAGAGGATGTTTGGGTGACCCCAAACTCTCCTCAAAGCTTCAAGGGATGACAATATGTCTTGTTTATTCATTATTTTTTCTGTTAGACGAAAGTTTGGTTTCTTTTAGTCTATCTTTGACTTTTTGGATAAACGGACAAACTTAGCGAGTTTTCGTCATTCAACAGGGCTAGAGGATGTTTGTGTGACCCCAAGCTCTCCCCAAAGCATTAAGAGATGAGAATATATCTTGGTTATTCGGTTTAGTTTCTCTTAGACGAAAGTTTAGTTCCTTTTGTTCTATCTTTGAATTTTTAGTCAAATGGACAAACTTAGCAAGTTTTCGTGATTTGAGAGGCCTCGAGGACGTTTGTGAGAACCTAAGCACTTCCTAAAGCTTCAAAGGATGACTATATGTCTTGGTTATTCGTTATAGTTTCTCTTAGAGGAGAGTTTGGTTCCTCTTGGCCAACCTTTGGCTTTTTGGTGAAACAGACAAACTTTGCAAGTTCTCGTGATTCGAGAGGCCTAGAGGATGTATGTGTGACCCCAAGCTCTCCCCAAACTCAAGGGATGACAATATATCTTGGTTATTCGTTGTTATTTCTCTTAGACGAAAGTCTGGCTTCTTTTAGTCTATCTTTGACTTTTTGGTCAAATGGAGAAAATTAGTGAGTTTTTGTGATTTGAGAGGCTTAAAGGATGCTTGTGAGCCCGCAAACTCTCCCTAAAACTTCAAGGGATGAGAATATATCTTGGTTATTAGTTGTTGTTTCTCTTAGACGAAAGTTTAGTTCCTTTTGGTCTACCTTTAGTTTTTTGGTTAAACGGACAAACTTAGCGAGTTTTTCGAGCAGCCTAAAGGAGATTTGTGTAACCCTAAGCTCTTCCCAAAGCTTCAAGGGATGAGAATATATCTTGGTTATTTGTTGTTATTTTACTTAGATGAAAGTTTTGTTACTTTTGGTCTATCTTTGACTTTTTGGTCAAGAAGACAAACTTATCAATTTTTCATTTTTATAGAGGCCTAGAGAATGTTTGTATGACCCAATGCACTCCTCAATGCTTCAAGGGATGAGAATATATCTTCGTTATTCGTTGTTGTTCTCTTAGACGAAAGTTTGGTTCCTTTTGCACTATGGTTCACTTTTTAGTCAAACGAAAAAACTTAGTAAGTTTTCATGATTCGACAGCCTAAAGGATGTTGTATGACCCCCAGGCTCTCTTCAAAGCTTCATGGGATGGCGTTATGTCTAGTAAGTTTTTCATGATTCGACAGCCTAAAGGATGTTTGTATGACCCCAGGCTCTCTTCAAAGCTTCATGGGATGGCGTTATGTCTTGGTTATTCGTTGTTGTTTCTCTTAGACGAAAGTTATGGTTCCTTTTGGTCTATCTTTGACTTTTTGGATTAAACGGACAAACCTTATCGAGTTTTCAGTAATTCGAAAGGCCTCGAGGATGTTTGTGAGACCCTAAGCTCTCCTAAAGCTTCAAGGGATGACTATATGTCTTGGTTATTCGTTGTAGTTTCTCCTAGACGAAAGTTTGTTTACTTTTGCTCTATCTATGACTTTTTGGTCAAATGGAAAAATTTAGCAAGTTTTCGTCATTCGAGAGGCCAACAGGATATTTGTGTGACCCCAAGCTCTACCTAAAGCTTCAAGGGATGAGAATATATCTTGGTTGTTCGTTGTTGTTTCTCTAAGACGAAAGTTTGGTTCCTTTAAGTCTATCTTTAACTTTTTAGTCAAATAGACAAACTTAGCAAATTTTTGTCAGTTGAAAGGCCTAGAAGATGTTTGTGTGACCCTAAACTCTCGCCAAAGCTTCTAGGAATGATAATATATCTTGGTTATTCGTTGTTGTTTCTCTTAGACGAAAATTTGGTTCCTCTTAGCCTATCTTTGACTTTTTGGTGAAACAGACAAAGTTTGCATGTTCTCGTGATTCAAGAGGCTTAGAAGATGTCTGTGTGACCTCAAGCTCTCCCCAAACTCAATCGATGACAATATGTCTTGGTTATTCGTTGTTGTTTCTCTTAGACGAAATTTGGTTCATTTTGGTCTATCTTTGGCTTTTTGGTCAAACGGACAAACTTAGCATGTTTTCGTGATTTGAGAGGTCTCGAGGATGTTTGTGTGACCCTAAGGTCTCCCTAAAGCTTCAAGGGATGACTATATGTCTTGGTTATTCGTTGTAGTTTCTTGTAGACGAAGGTTTGGTTCCTTTTGCTCTATCTTTGACTTTTTGGTCAAACCAAAAATTTAGTGAGTTTTCGTGATTCGAGAGGCCTAGAGGATGTTTGTGTGACCCCAAGCTCTCCCCAAAGCTTCAAGGGATGAGAATATGTCTTGGTTATTCGTTTGTTGTTTCTCTAAACAAAAGTTTGCTTCCATTTGGTCTATCTTTGACTTTTGGACAAACGGACAAAACCTTTTGCAGTTTTTCGTGATTCGAGAGGCCTAAGAGGATGTTGTGTGACCCCAAGCTCTCCCCAAAGCTTCAAGGATGAGAATATGTCTTGGTTATTCGTTGTTGTTTCTCTTAGACGAAATTTTGGGTCTTTTAGGTCTATCATTGACTTTTTGGTCAAAGGAACAGAATTAGCAAGTTTTCTTAATTCGAGAGGTCTCGAGGACGTTTGTGAGACCCCAAGCTCTCCGAAAAGCTTCAAGGGATGACTATATGTCTTGGTTATTTGTTGTAGTTTCTCTTACATGAAAGTTTGGCTCCTTTTGGCCTAACCTTGACTTTTTGGTCAAACGGACCAACTTAGCAAGTTTTCGGAATTCCAGGGTCCTAGAGGTTGTGTGGGTGGCCCCAAGCTCTCCCCAAAGCTTCAAGGAATGAGACTATATCTTGGCTATTCATTGTTGTTTCTCTTAGACGAAAGTTTGGTTCGTCTTTATCTATCTTTGACTTTTTGCACAAACGGACAAACTTAGCAAGTTTTCGTGATTCGAGAGGCCTAGAGGCTGTTTGTGTGACCGCAAGCTCTCCCTAAGGCTTCAAGAGATGACAATATGTCTTGGTTATTCGTTGTTGCTTCTCTTAGACGAAAGTTTGTTTCCCTTCGCTCTGTCTTTGGCTTTTTAGTTAAATGAATGGCTATTCGAGATGACTACAGGATGTTTGTGTGACCCCAAGCTCTCTCCAAAGCTTCAAGGGATGATTTTAAGGGATGACAATGTCTTGGTTATTCGTTGTTGTTTCTGTTACACGAAAGTTTGGTTCCTGTTGGTCTATCGTTAACTTTTTGGTCAAACGGACAAAGATAGCAAATTTTCGTCATTCGAAATGCCTAAAGGATGTTTGTGTGACCCCAAGCTCTCGCCAAAGCCTCGAGGGATGACATTGTCTTAGTTATTCATTGTGTTTTGTCTTAGACGAAAGTTTGGTTCCTTTTGGTCTATCATTGACTTTTTGGGTAAATAGACAAAATTAGCGGAGTTTTTGTGATTTGAGAAGCCCAGAGGATGTTTATGTGACCCTAAGCTCCCACCAAAGTTTCAAGAGATGGCAATATGTCCTCGTTATTGGCTGTTGTTTCTCTTTAATGAAAGTTTGGTTCCTTTTGGTCTATCTTTAATTTTTTAGTCAAACAGACAAACATATGAAGTTTTCATCAATCGAGAGGCCTAGGGGATGTTTGTGTGACCCGAAGCTCTCCCCAAAGCTTCAAGGGATGAAGATATGTTCTCGGTTATTGGTTGTTGTTTCTCTTAGACGAAAGTTTGGTTCCTTTTGGTCTATCTTTGACTTTTAGGTCAAATAGATAAACACAGCAAGTTTTCGTCATTGAAAGGCCTAGAGGATGTTTGTGTGGCCCCAATCACTCCCCAAAGCCTCAAGGGATGACAATGTCTTGCTTATTCGCTGTTGTTTCTCTTAGACAAAAGTTTGGATCCTTTTGGTCTATCTTTAACTTTTTAGTCAAACGGACAAAGATAGCAAATTTTTGTCATTCGAAAGGCCTAGAGGATGTTTGTATGACCCCAAGCTCTCCCCAAAGCCTCGAGGGATGACAACGTCTTAGTTATTCATTGTTGTTCGTCATAGACAAAAGTTTGATTCCTTTTGGTCTATCTTTGACTTTTTGGGCAAATAGACAAAATTAGTAAGTTTTCGTGATTTGAGAGGCCCAGAGGATATTTGTGTGACCCTGAGCTCTCCCCAAAGCTTCAAAAGATGACAATATGTCCTCGTTATTGACTGTTGTTTCTCTTTAACGAAAGTTTGGTTCCTTTTGGTGTATCTTTGACTTTTTGGTCAAACAGTCAAACATAGCATGTTTTCGCCCTTCGAGAGGCCTAGAGGATGTTTGTGTAATACCAAGCTACCCCAAAAGCCTCAAGGGATGACAATGTCTTGGTTATTCGCTGTTGTTTCCCTTACAGGAAAGTTTAGTTCCTTTTGGACTATCATTGACTTTTTGGCCAAAGAGACAAAATTAGTAAGTTTTCATAATTTCAGAGGCCTAGAGGATGTTTGTGTGACCCCAAGATCTCCCCAAAGCTTCAAGGGATGACAATATGTCCTCGTTATTGGTTGTCATTTCTCTTAGATGAAAGTTTGGTTCCTTCTAGCCAATCTTTGACTTTTTCGTCAAATAGACAAACATAGCAAGTTTTCGGAATTCGAGAGGCCTAGAGGATATTTGTGTGATCCCAAGCTACCCCAAAAGCCTCAAGGGATGATAATGTCTTGGTTATTCGCAGTTGTTTCTCTTAGACGAAAGTTTGGTTCCTTTTGGCCAATCATTGACTTTTGGGCCAAACAGACAAAATTAGCAAGTTTTCATGAATTGAGAGGCCTAGAGGATGTTTGTGTGACCCGAAGCTACCCCAAAAGCCTCAAGGGATGACAATATGTTATTGTTATTGGTTGTCATTTCTCTTAGATGGAAGTTTGGTTCTTTTTGGTCTATCTTTGACCTTTTGGTCAAACGGACAAACACAACAAGATTTCGCCATTCGAGAGGCCTAGAGGATGCTTGTATGACCCCAAGCTCTCCCCAAATCCTCAAGGGATGACAATGTCTTGTTTATTTGCAGTTGTTTCTCCTAGACGAAAATTTTGTTCCTTTTGGTCTATCTTTGACTTTTTAGTCAAACGGACAAAATTAACATCTTTTCGTGAATTGAGAGGCCTATAGGATGTTTGTGTGACCCCAAGCTCTCCCCAAAGCTTCAAGGGATGACAATATGTCTTGTTATTGGTTGTTGTTTCTCTTAGATGAAAAGTTTGGTTCCATCTTGCCTATCTTTGACTTTTTTCGTCAAACGGACAAACATAGCAAGTTTTCGGATTCGAGAGGCCTAGAGGATGTTTGTGTGACCCCAAGATACCCCCAAAGCCTCAAGGGATGACAATGTTCTTGGTTATTCCTGTTTCTCTTAGACGAAAGTTTGGTCCCTTTTGGCCAATCATTAACTTTTGGGCCAAAAAGACAAAATTAGCAAGTTTTCGTGAATTGAGAGTCCTAGAGGATGTTTGTGTAACCCCAAGCTATCCCAAAAGCCTCAAGGGATGACAATATGTTCTTGTTATTGGTTGTCATTTCCCTTAGACAGAAGTTTGGTTCCTTTTGGTCTATCTTTGACTTTTTGCTCAAACGGACAAACAAAGCAAGATTTTGCCATTCTAGAGGCCTAGAGGATGTTTGTGTAACCCCAAGCTCTCCCCAAAGCTCAAGGATGACATGTCTTGTTTATTTGCAGTTTGTTTCTCGTAGATAAAAATTTGTTCTTTTTGTCTATCTTTGACTTTTTAGTCAAACGGACAAATTAGCAATGCTTTCGTGATTTGAGAGGCCCTAGAGGATGTTTTGTGTGACCCCAAGCTCTCCCAAAGCTTCAAGGGATGACAATATGTCCTCGTTATTGGTTGTCGTTTCTCTTAGATGAATGTTTAGTTCCTTCTAGCCTATTTTTGACTTTTTGGTCAAACGGACAAACACAGCAAGATTTCACCATTCGAGAGGCCTAGAGGATGTTTGTGTGACCCTAAGCTACCCCAAAAGCCTTAAGGGATGGCAATGTCTTGGTTATTCGCTGTTATTTCTCTTAGACGAAAGTTTGGTTCCTTTTGGCATATCGTTGACTTTTTGGCCAAACTGACAAAATTAGCAAGTGTTCCTCATTTTGGAGGCCTAGAGGATGTTTGTGTAATCCCAAGCTCTCCCCAAAGCTTCAAGGGATGACAATATGTCCTTGTTTTTGGTTGTTGTTTCTCTTAGACAAAAGTTTAGTTCCTTATGGTCTATCATTGACTTTATAGTCAAATAGACAAACATAGCAAGTTTCCGTCATTCGAGAGGCCTAGTGGATGGTTGTGTGACTACAAGCTCTCCCTAAAGCCTCAAAGGTTGACAATATGTCTTGGTAATTGGTTGTTGTTTCTCTTAGATAAAAGTTTGGTTCCTTTTGGTGTATCTTTGACTTTTTGGTCAAATAGAAAAACATAGCAGGTTTTCGCCATTCTAAAGGCCTAGAGGATGTTTGTGTGACCCCAAGCTCTCCCCAAAGCCTTAAGATGACAATGTCTTGGTTATTTGCAGTTGTTTCTCGTAGATCGTAGATAAAAATTTGGTTCCTTTTGGTCTATCTTCGACTTTCTAGTCAAACTGACAAAATTAGCAATTTTTCGTGAATTGAGAGGCCTAGAGGATGTTTGTATGATGCCAAGCCACCTCAAAAGCCTCAATGGATGACAATATGTTCTCGTTATTGGTTGTCATTTTTCTTAGACGGAAGTTTAGTTCCTTTTTGTCTATCTTTGACTTTTTAGTCAAACGGACAAACACAGTAAGATTTCACCATTCGAGAGGCCTAGAGGATGTTTGTGTGGCCCCAAGCTTCCCCAAAAGCCTCAAGGGATTACAATGTCTTGGTTATTTGCTGTAGTTTCTCTTAGACGAAAGTTTAGTTCGTTTTGGTCTATCTTTGACTTTTTGGTCAAAAAGGACAACACAGCAAGATTTCACCATTCGAGAGGCCTAGAGGATGTTTGTGTGACCCTATGCTACCTCAAAAGCCTTAAGGAAGGCAATGTCTTGGTTATTCGCTGTTGTTTCTCGTGGACGAAAGTTTGGTTCCTTTTGGCAAATCGTTAACTTTTTGGCCAAACTGACAAAATTAGCAAGTGTTGCTCATTTTAGAGGCCTAAAGGATGTTTGTGTAACCCCAAGCTCTCCCCAAAGCTTTCAAGGATGCACAAATATTGTCCTTGTTTTTGGTTGTCGTTTATCTCTCTC
>NSJW01000579.1:600000-784870 GCA_019955255.1 Castanospermum australe | reverse complement strand
TAGATTTGAAAAAACTTTGCAGAAAGCATTTGGATCTAAATTAAATTTTAGCACAGTTTATCACCCACAAACGGATAGTCAAACAGATAGAACAATCCAAACTTTAGAGGATATGCTTAGGGCTTGTGTGTTGAAACATAAGGGAAGTTGGGAAAATTCTCTGCCATTGATAGAGTTTGCCTATAATAATAGTTACCATTCTAGTATTAGGATGACATCTTATGAAGTACTGTATGGTAGGAAATGTAGATCTCCATTATGCTGGGATGAAGTAGAATAAAAGAGATTACTAGGGCCAGAGATTGTGCAAGAAACCACAGATCAAATCAAAATAATTTGGGATAGATTGCTCACTGTTCAGAGTAGACAAAATAGTTATGTAGACCGAAGGACAAAACCTTTAGAATTTGAGGAAGGAGAACATGTTTTTCTCAAAATCTCTCCTGCAACTGATATTTTCATATCTCTAAAATTCAGAAAGCTCAGTCCCAGATATCTTGGTCCTTTTCAAATTCTAAAAAGAATAGGACTAGTTGCATATCATATAGCACTTCCTCCAAATCTTTCTAATCTTCATGATGTTTTTCATATCTCTTAGCTTAGAAAATATTGTCCTGATCCTTCTCACACAATCAAGAGTGAGTCAGTGAAGTTGAAAGATAATTTAACTTATCTCATAAGACCTGTACAGATTCTTGACAGGAGCCTCAAACAACTAAGAGGAAAAACAATTCCTTTGATTAAGGTTCTATGGGAAGAGTTAAGTCTTGATGAAGCGACCCGAGAAATGGAGGAAAGCCTACAGAAGGATTATCTGGAATTATTCATGATAGGTAAGCAAATTTTAAGGGGAAAATTTCTTTTAGGAGGGGAGAAATGTAACATCCCTAATTAAGAAAAAATAAATGTCTTTAAATTTTTTTTTAAGTAGTTTTATGCATGTTAATATTTAACATTAATAAACATGTTATTATTTAATATTACTAAATATATATTTAATTGCTAATATTCTATTTTAGTATTAAATAGAAAAAGACAGTGAAAATTACTTAAGGGATACCAAAAATAGTTGAAATACTTGAAAGAATAGTAAAAACTATACAGTGGTAATTTGATAATTATGGGATTTCACTTGAGAGCATTTTTGTCTAGTGAAATATTTATACACAGAAAATTAGCCAAATTAATTCTATAAATTTATTAATAATTTTCTAAGTATTTATAAAATTAAATACGAAAAATTATCATATTTCAACTTAGTTAAAAGTTTATATTTGACAAGATTTACCTAAGTAAAAATATAATCTACAAACTAATTAAAAACCAAAAATTATGATTTTTTTTTTAAATTTAGAAAGCTTGCCTAGCAAGCCAAAAGGAATAAACAATTAATAAAAACAAAATAAAAATCCCCTCCTTATCCCCAAACCTCTCGACAAGCAACATAAAAGAAGGAGAAAAGGAAAAAAAAAAAAGGAGGAAGAGGAGAGGGAGCTCACGGCTGGAGGAGGAAGAAGAGAGAAGAGAAGGAGAGAAAAGAAAGAAAAGAAGAAAAACAAGACATGAACCTTCCTGAGCAGCAATTCCAAGAGGTAAAGAGCTCAAACCTAACTTTTTCTCTTTCAAACTATGGTTTCAAGGTAGTTTATAACTCAAAATTATGCTAGTCTCTCTCTCTAAAAGTTTGAGAGTATTTATGGATGGTTGTATGTGGTGAACCATTTAGGTCAAGATTCTAACCCTAGATTTAAATGGAAACTCAAGATCTCCAAGTTGACATACTAGAGCCTTGTTTTAGAAATTGGTTAGGATATGAGTTTGATAATTTTGTATGGTTAGGGATTTAATTGGATGTTTTGGAGTTGTTGTAGTACATGAAACATGGTAGAAATCACTTGGAAGTGCAAAATTTAGCACCCCTAGCTCACGACCACACTAGGGTTCTAGAGGGATATTTTGTTGATTTTTATTATAAATTTTATTGATTTTTATTATAATAATTGTGTAGTCTTGTTAGAATTGTGATATATTTATTTTTATGAGCATTTCCTGCTTGTTGAAATGAAAATTTCTTGTGTAGTTATGTGTGTATGGCCCACGGCCTTGTGTGGGAATTTGAGGAGTTTGGATGAGCAAGTGGGTTGGTTATGTTTCCTTTAGTAGCTAATGAGAGTTTGATAATTTTAGAATGTGGTTTCATGATATGGTGTTAAATCAAGAATAAGTAGCTTGTAATTGTGATATTTGTCTTTCCACTAGAATTTGGTTATGTGAGAATTCTAGTGAGATTTATGTGATTTAAGTGCTAGATAGTCACTTCAAAGTGTTTTATGAGAAGAGGAACAGGTGTTTTGTTCAAAAAGTGGAGTTTGAGACTCTAATACATATTTCATTGAGTTATACTTATGTTAGTAAATTTGATATGTTGAGATCTTGAAAAGTTCTCTCTCAATATATTACATGCTTACTTTATTTAAAGAAAAAGAATAAGCAAAGCTTGAACGTGATCCTTTAGAGAAAGAAAATGAATTTTGAGGTGATCTATAAAGATTAGAAAAGAGATTCTAACAAAATGTCATGGAAGAAGTTCATGAGAAGTCCTACATGTGTCTAGTTCCATTTTATGGACATGTCCACCAAAGGTGTGGATAGTGGAGTGGAATCTAACAGTGTATGTGGAATGGCCACTCTAGTTTAGGGGATGCCCTATGCCAAAGGAGAATTCTGAACTAGTTAAAGTTTGGACCATATAGATAAAGAAGAAATTTAAAGGGGGTTAAGCCCTAATTTAAGCCTCGTGAGCATATAACATAGACTAAAGTTTCAGGAGATGGCAAATGTTAATTATGCATATTTGAGATTATTGGCTGATCATGGAACTATATTTTCTATATTTGTTACAGTTAGAAATGCTATGGAAAGTATATTTTTTAATATTTTTATGTATTTGAGTACCTACTAAAAATTTATTTCTCACCCCTATAAATTATGGTATTTTCAGAGCCTCCAGCAGCTAAATAAAGATGCAGATTTATATTTCGTTGTTCATCGATACAAGTTGAATGTATCCTTTCAAGGGACCTAGTTTGTTTTGGTTACTAAAAGTAATAATTATCAGTAGATTAAGGAGAATCAGTATAGAGTGTAGTATGATTGTGTAAAATACTTATTCTGATTACCTTTTCCTGTCGGGCCAAGTGAGGCTAATGGTTTTTTTTTTTATGAACATATGTAGATAGGATGTAAGGCACGTGAAAATGCCAAGCTAGTCGTCCTTTGAATGTATAGTAGTTTATAATTATGTATAACTTGAAAATCTCATGTATGTAAGATAGTGTACAATTTTGTTTATGATGCAAATGATGAGTATAGAATGTAGTTGTATGAAATGACACTAAATAGTTTAGTTTGATATATATCCTTTATAGCAGATAACACGTAATTGAGTATATTTACATGTTAAGGTAGTATTTTTATTCCGTGAGTAATATTTTGTGACTTATAATTTATTTCCTTAGAGAGAATTTAATATGGACACGTGATCATTAGAATAATGTATTTAATTAATTTTTAAAAAAATTTACTCACTTAATATTCACATAATGTTATCTTTAATAAAATTAAACTAAATTTAATATTAATTGAATCTAATAATAAATTTTAACATATAACACAATGTCTATTCTAGGTAGGGTGTTGTAAGAACCACACATTAAAGAAGAAAAATAAAATGGGTCAAAGAAAGGTGAAAATGAAAATAATGAAATAGTCTTCTACAGACAATTATTCAGAAGACCCAATTATACAACTATTCAGCATATTAACATGATATAAACTTAAAAACTTGTCTCCCTGTACCACTCAATTCTATTTTAAAATAACTCCTAACATAAAATGTGATACATAGTATTTTAGACCCCACCTTAAAGCTTTTCAACCAATTCAAAATCCCTCATTAGCTTTAGAAATCCTAAGCAGTAACCTCTCTTCCAAATGTTGTTTAGATAGATACTCTAGCAAATCTAATTAATTGAAACTACACAAAAATAATTCATGTTACTTAATTCAAGTCACATGATAATAATGATCCACCAAGTGATAAAATACAACTGAGAACTTAAAAATCAGCATGTTGACAAAAGATATAATGAATTCAAAAAGGGAAAAGAATGTACCAAGTATAAGTAGAAAGCAAGTGTCGGGACATCCATATGCTGTGTATTTGAAACTTATGAAAGACTAAAATTCCTTGAAGTACACCGAAACCTTTTAAAGGCACCTAAAACATTAGTAGCTAACATCAGGCCCCAAATAATATTATACATGTCATTTTATCTAACATGTTATATGAGAAAATAATACACAATATAAAGATACTATATCAAATCGGTCCACCAAATAATTAATTTAAAAATTAGGATAACTTGCCTATTATAACTTATGGAAGACTTCTTTGTACAAAACATTGGTGGTACTATTACATGGTTGTCTCACATTTTCAGCAATCAAAATCTTGAGACCTTCTTTAGTTTTCACCTTTGAAATAGCTACATAAAGTTGGCCATAGGTGAACACTGGTCTTGGGAGATATAAACCCACACAAGAAAGAATTTGTCCATGGCTTTATTGATAGTCATGCCTAAACAAACTTGCAAAGGAAATTTGCATCTCTGAAATTTGATTGGCACTTTATAATTAGAGGGAATCAATGTCATTCTTGGAATGAAAACTCTATCCCCAACATTTTTGCCCAAAAGTACTTTAGCTTCAATAATGTGAATTGCCAAGTCTCTTTATTAGCAACTTTGAACCATTATACAATCCTTTAGATTGGTCTATGTATCTAAGAAGTATCATTGGTACTCCCACTTTCAATCTTAGTAAATAGTTTCGAAGTCTAGAATAGATGATGGCGTTCAAAATCAATTTTATAAATATTTAGAAATTTGATTTTGAAAATCAATTTTATAAATATTTAGAAAATTTGATTTTGAAAATCAATTTTATAAATATAAACTCAAATAACTAAATAAATATCTAATTCTAAATTAATATGTATTAGTAATTCTATAAAAAGATTATTAAATTTTTGTTAAAATATATTATTTTATTATTTTGTAAAGAATTAAAAACTTAAATAAGTAAAATCCAACTATATATCTTCAATAGATATAGATTCATTATTCTCCCTTTATATAATTTTGTATTCTCTTATTTTTCTTTCTTCATGAAATTAGGTAATCTTTTACTATTAGATTAAAATGAAATTAATAGCTAAATATTAATGTAAATTGATTCTTCTCTATATGAAAATTACATGTTGAAAAATAATATTTTATTTCTAATAAAATTTTTACTCATGCTTTTTTCATTATATTATATAATTCATTTTTTAGAAATATATAATTTTTTTATATGTTCAATATCGAAAAACCAAAATACATCAACTTGAAAAGGTCATATCTAAAGTAACATCATTACCACAAGCAAGGAAAATATTTATTCCATGTCATGGTTGATTTAGAATGAGGTTGTATAAAATATCTATTTTTATATTAATAACCAAGTGGAAAGAAAAGTAATAATGAGCGAGGTAAGTATATTTGGTATTATATCTGTGTATGTTGTCCTTATTCCTTACTACCCCTTAGGTTTTGAAGTGTTTCATATCACTTCTTTCATCTAATTTACGTGTGTATATGTATGGTAATATTCCCCTATGGTAATGTTCCCTTGCTCTTTTCCATCCACAGTTATAATTCTACTTAAAAAATATTCTTAATATCCTAGTCATACTTAGCACGAAACAAACATATTCTAAATTATCGGTATTGTTCGCAGCTTCTGAGTTGATAAAAAAACTAAACTTTGAACAATAACATTGGATAATGTGTCTTTATAAAACTTAAGGTGTTGAAAGCCTTAAACCAAAAATTTATAAAATTTCTAAAAGAAACAAAACTGTAAAATGTAAATCTTAGAATATGTGCCGACTAAAATTAGCAAACTCTTTCTTTTGATCATTTTCCATCCACCTTGGCAATGTCCTTAAGCTTGGTAGAAGAATATTGAAGCAATAATGATGGTGACTATACAAAAAGAACGTTATGTGAGGAAGTATATATAAAAAGAAAAAATTATAATTTAGACATAAAAATGTTCAAGATAATATTTAGATTTTTTTTTCAAATTATGTAATAAGCTAAGCTAATTAAGAGTGGATATGAGAAGATGATTTGATAAGAAAATTTGAAAAAAAAAATCCTAAAGATATCTTGAAGGCAATATATGATAAGATAGATATGATAAAGATAGCAAGTGATCAAATAATTAAGAGATATGATGTTTTAAAATTTAGTACTTTTTTTTCTATAAAATTAATCTCTCCGAAAAATTCAAATATTATTTCAAAGGACTATGCATATTCCCCTTTTAAGATCTATTCTCTTTTGCTTAACAATCATTTAATTTAAAAAAATATATATTGCATTCAAGAATCTTTCTCTAAAGCACTATCATGTTTGATCATTAAAAATAAAAAAGTTTATATATATATATATATATATATTATATATTATTGTTATGGATTGAAAAGAGATCAAATTTATTTTTAAAATTAGTTAAGAGTAAAATCTATCTTCACATATTTTCACATAATTTGGTAAAAATATGCAAATGTTAACATTTAAACTTGTCACGTGACAGCATATGCTTCTCAGTGTTTTCTAAATGAACTTTTTCTCTAAATATAGTATATAGATTTCTCTCGCTATTTCGTTGTAACACCCTTTTTGGAGATGGTCGTGATAGATGGTGACTCTGCTTGAGAGGATTAGAGAGTCAACCGTATTAAAATTATTTGTGCAAATATTAACCTTGGTGACGTTGGTTTTATCCCTTTTTGTTTGTTGTTTGATTTATGTTATTTGTTTGATTTTTTATATAGTTTGTAAATAATTTTTATTAATTTTTGTTTTTCTTTATCATTTCACATGTTATTATGTATATATTTTTATACTTATATTTTATCTAATTATTTCAACCTTTGGGTAGACAACCGTTTACTTCAGCTATATTAGCTTTGTTTTGCAGGTTGTTGGTATATTTCTTTTTATAGGTTTTGTACAGGTCTATTTGCTCCCAACATACACAGCACTCTCACTTACCTCACACACATTTTGGGCTCAACATCCAAATTTGAGTGCACCATAGGACTAAAAGGGGCTTTAGTGATGTTATTGCAGGCCCAGGCTTCCCTAAATGTCGCTAATTCTCCCACTCATGTTATACCTTGGTGTCATGGGTTGGGCCATATTGCAATGGATTAACCATTCTTGTGGTTAAGCTCATTGGGTTGGATCCTTATCCTCTAGATACGGACAACTAAGAACCATCTTCCATTAAGGGTTTAAAACTGTCCTACAAAATCATGTACTGATAGAATGAGTGTATATGCAATCCCAATGAATAGAGTCTAATCATTTAAGGTCGTTAAGCAATTCATGATAGGCTTCGTTTTCTTTTAGTATGACACAAAAGGAGCATAGGTTTTTGGTTTTCCCTAAGGCATTCATGTCTTACATTTTCATGCATTAATAATTACCATGCACATTTAGCATAGTATCATTTCCATCCATATTTCATTTTTGAAAAAAAATGCATTCTCATTTAGCATAACTATTATTTACATTTAATTATAGAAGAAAATCAAGTAAAAATCCTCAAATTCCATAGAAGCAACAGAACCTGTGACTATGAACATAGGTTAATCTCTGTTTTAAATCAATTTTCACACAAGTATGAGCAAACATCCCTCTAGTTTTTAGAGAAGTTAAGTCATCAACCTTCAGCATAATTACGATCTTAAAACCAACATGCTATAAAAACTTACGTTATATAGCTACCCTCGGAGGGTTAGGACATATCCCTACTATAATGTTTTATCTCCTTTTCTCTAGGGTTGAAGAAGGGATTCCGCCTTTGCACAGGCAAATAATAAATTTTTTTTTTTTTATTGAGCCAAGTGCTTCAAACACAGAAAACCTACAATCTTTCCTTGGGGTAAAGTTTACATGGAAAAAATTCTCATTGTGATCAATGACTTATATGGACCCATCTTTCTACAAAAGCTTATAAAGGTGTGACTCCAACATCCTCAAGCTAACCCCTTTCCCCATTTGTTCCGCCAGCAAAGATCTTCCAAGATTTAGCACATCCTTCCATGTCCTCCTGCGAAACAAGTATATTAAGGCAAGTATCAAATTCTTTTCTTGCTCATGTGCCTAGTTTCTCACAACTTCCTTGTTAATCGTTTCTTCCATAGCATGATCCAGAACGTGATTTGAAATAACACGATGTTCATTCTCCCTATCTATTTTTTTGTTGCTTCTAGCCAGTTGATCGTCTTCCCATTAGCAAATTCAGCTTCAGTGGCTTTGTTCATTCTATTGCTTTTTAAAATCTTAACAACTTCTTATATTGTGCCATATTTTAAATGTTTTATATGAATATTATATATTATCAAAAATAAATATACCAAATATGCTTACATTAACATGAAAATATATTATAATAAGTAATACTTATATATATATATATATATATATATATTGTAAATTCAATCAGTTTTAAAATTTTAAGATCAAATTTATGTCCACTATTAAAAAAGAGTTTACTTTCTTGTTCAAACCTAAATTTCAAACTTAGGCCCTTACTTTTTAAGAATAAGCGATGACAAAAATTCGAACTGGATGAGATGCCCACCCTTACAACTTGAATATGAATTATGTTTAATTGAATTTTGATTTGTATTATTGAAACTGATAATTTTATTCTTACTAAATTAATTATTTTATTTATTTTAAATAAATTAATAAATGAAAATTATTTTAATAATATAATTTTAATTCCTTTTTAATGTATTTTTAAATATAAAATTAATCCAAATTCTATATATTTTTTAATAAAATTTAAATATATGCAATTTGATTTTTAAATATAATTAAAAATCAAATTATATAAATTTCTATATTTTAATGATTCTGAACCTTTATTATGCATTATGTATCTATTATCTATTATCTATTATCTATATAAAAGGAGAAGAGTAATTTAACTTTGTCACATGAAATTTGATTATGTCATTTAAATCTATTTTGACATTTAGTTTTAATAATAATTATGATATTAAATCTTAAAGAGAGATAAGCAATAATGATGTGAATCTTAAATGTTATAATGTATTTATGGTGACAGTTATTAGGTTATGATTTTAAAGCTTAAAGAGAAGATATTTATCAAGCCTTTTATAATTCTTTCTTCTTTGTTCTTTCTTATTATTATTTTGTTTGTCTTTTTTATTTAATAATATTTTTCTCTCACTTTTTAACTTATTTATGAACTAAATTAAAATTTCATTTTTTTACTTATTTAAATTAATCAATAATTATTATTAAATTTTTTTGAATAAATAAAAATATTAAAATAGTATTAAACATACTAAAAAATATTAAAATAATCCTAAAATAAATAATGAATATAAAATTTTAAATTATGTAAAATTAAAAAAATATCATTCTTAAGAATTTTTTTTTTTTTATTTTTGATGCACGGGTGTTATGGTAGATATTTAGTGTCGCGCGCTGGAGACTACACAGGCTCGAGAGTCAACCCCGGAACGGGAAGAGGAAGATGCTCCTTCAATCGTGTTTGCACAACCAAAACGTGTCCCTTTCATCCTCCTTCTGCTCTTCTCCACCTCTTCCCTCCAAAGCTTCCACTTTCACCCTTCCACAATGCTTCTGTTTCCGGAGACTCTCTGTCTGCTGCTCAATCTCAAAAATCCACAGTTATGGAACCGGGGACTTCGAGCAGAGACCCATTGTCGGATGGAATGATATATACAGGAGAATCTCTTCGATGGAGAACCCAGAATTGGGTTCTGCCTCTGTGTTGAATCAGTGGGAGAATGAGGGCAAGACCCTCACAAAATGGGAACTTCGTAGAGTTGTCAAAGAGTTGAGGAAGTACAGAAGATACGACCGAGCTCTTGAGGTAAACTACCATATTCAAAGCTTATTTGGTTTTTTTTTTTTTTTTTGGTTTCCTGTGTACTTTCCCCAACGATATTGATATGCTTTTTAATTTGGTTTTTAGATTTGGGTTATCTGGGCTGTGCGGGAGTAAGTGTTAGTTGCTGTTTTGATCAACTGGGTAATGCTCACAAGTATTGAAACGTCTTTTCGTGAGACGGTTTGAGTGTTGGCTGTTTGGTTTGTTTCAATGTGTCAAGTGCAAAGTTGCTCTTCAAGTACTTCAGTTTTTCTTTGTTCTTTGCTTGATTTTCTTTGGGAATTTGCAAATTGAGATGGCACTGTTTGATGAAGAACATTCTGGTCCTTAAGTTTGAATCATAGCCGTATTCTTTTGTGGTCTTTCATTGTGATATGAATATGATTCTACAGTTTTGTCTGTATAGGTAGCATTCTTAATGTCCAATAGTTGTGTATACAGCTTTAAACAGCATTTCAATTGAAATCTTAGAGATGTTCACGATGGAGGAGTCAATTATTTAGCATTTGATTTAAGTTTCATCTGATGTATGGTTTATAAACTTTATAACAGATCTGAGGAAGCTAGGCGGGTGTTAATTTTTAGCATTAGATTTTGGGATTTTAGAAGGCCTTTTGAGTCTCCATGAACTAGTGAAATCAAATAGCAGGAACAGCTGGCAAAAATTTTCTGCATCTGCCAGTTTAGTGTTTAATTTTTTTAACATGGGAGCTTAAGGGTCTTTGTATATAGTGTTAAGAGGTGTGAAAATGGCTTAATTTGATGTGTTAGTCAGCAGAAAGAGTTAAGATTTTGAGTTGTTAGAAGATATGCGAATTGTGTGGCACATCATTTTCATATTTTTGTTCAATTGTTGTGATTGAGAGTGAGAGCAAAAGGCAGATAAAATGAAGGAGAAAAGATATTAGAATAAGGAAAGCATGCTGTGGGCTTTATGAAGGTTGCATCTTCCTTGATATACTCTACATACTGAAGGTGCCGTTTGATTAGAATTATTTGATGCAACATCACTTTGCCCAAAGAGAGAGCGTCAGACAGAAAAGAAAAAATCTGTGAAATGAGGTTTTGGTTCTTCCACCATCGTCCGTCAACAATGCAAAAGATTGTTAAAAAAGCTTCTGTCTACTGTTACTATCTCTCTTTCATAGTTGTATCTTACCAGATTAAAGTGAAACATCCAACATGTTTTCTGCAAATCTAGCAGCTTTTTCTCTCTCTATGTTAAATCTTACTCATCCAATCTTTCTCTTCCAACAGTTGTAGTAGAATCATCTTTGCCAAAATTATATTATGTATATGGTGGGGAGTGGCAGTATCTGTATTCGTCATCTTTGTACTATCATACACTCTGCCAAAACAAATATTGCTTCATCCCATTTGGTAATATCCAGGAAGTATAGCATGTTTTAAAATTGCTATAAAACTATATGTAAGTGCAGTCTGGATCAAAGATAATTCAAGGAAAGGAGCAGGTGTGAACTATATGAGACCGCATCAAAACCTGATTGATTCCTTGGAAGCTCTATTCCCATGATTATATTAGAAATGTGCTTTCTTTGCTATTTATATAAATGCACTTGATTTTATAGGGTAAATATACATGTACAATTTACATAATCTCTATCATCATTCTTATATTTGCCTCTTGTAAATCATATGTTAATTGTAGATTCCAGATTTGCATTCACTGTAACAGGCCCAATTTAATTTGGGTAATTTGAAAGATCAATGTTTTTGTCCCATTACTCTATTAAATGGCATGCTTCCTTTTGGAATGTATCAAAGTATGAAATCACTCGTTATTTAAAATTATGTATAATTTTTTTTATTGAAAGTTAATCAGAGGTCATCTGTGTATGCTTTCCATTATGAACAATTCCAATTTTCCCTCTGGCCATCTCAAGTAACATCAATAGGTGTTTGTTTTATAATATAGGGCTTCTTCAGTAATTAATCCTTGCCTTAATCTCTGGCATGATTTTGTGTTCATAGTTCTAACATATTTTGTATTTATTTCTTTTTGTCCTTTGCCTTATAATGTCTTAATATCAGCCATGAACACTTTTATGCAAGTAATTTGCAAATTTTGCAGGTATATGATTGGATGAACAATAGAGGAGAGAGGTTTAGATTATTTGCAAGCGATGCTGCAATTCAGTTAGATCTAATTGCCAAAATTCGTGGAATTTCTAGTGCGGAAGAATTTTTTCTGAGGCTGACGGATAGGTTAAAAGACAGGAGGACATATAGTGCCCTTTTGAATGCATATGTGCGTTGTAAATTGAAGGAAAAGTCAGAATCTTTACTTGACATAATGAGGAGTAAAGGGTATGCAATACCTTCACTGCCATTTAATGTAATGATGACTCTGTACATGAATCTTAAGGAATATGATAAAGTTGACAAGTTGGTTTCAGAAATGATAGAAAAAAACATACAGCTAGATATCTATTCATATAATATCTGGTTATCTTCTTGTGGATCCCAAGGATCAACAGAAAAGATGGAGCAAGTGTTTGAACAGATGGCAAAGGATCGTACCATTGTCCCCAACTGGACTACATTCTGCACAATGGCTACAGTGTACATTAAGATGGATATCTTTGAAAAAGCAGAAGAGTGCTTGAGAAAGGTTGAGAGTAGAATCACAGGTCGAGATAGAATACCTTATCATTATCTCCTGAGTTTATATGGAAGTGTTGGTAAAAAGGAGGAAGTTTATCGCGTGTGGAATACATATAAATCAATTTTTCCTAGTATACCAAACCCGGGATACCTTGCTATTATTTCTTCTCTGGTTAGAATGGGTGATATTGTGGGTGCAGAAAATCTTTATGAGGAATGGCTTTCAGTAAAGTCATCTTATGATCCTAGAATAGGAAACCTTCTAATTGGCTGGTATGTTAAGAAAGGCAATACTGATAAAGCTCAAGGGTTCTTTAAGCATATCATTGAAGCTGGTGGAATTCCAAATTCAACTACATGGGAGGTTGTTGCTGAGGGCCATATTGTTGATAAGAAGATCTCTGAGGCCCTGTCCTGCTTGAAAGAAGCCTTTATGGCTGATGGTTCAGAAGAGTTGGAGACCAAAGCCCATAAACTTGTCTGCATTCTTTAAGCTTTGTCAAGAGCAAGATGACATGGCGAGCACTGAGGTTTTAATTGGGTTGTTGAGGCAGTCAGAATGTCTTAAAGATGAAGTTTATGCATCACTCATTGGCTTATCTGATGGTACCATTGGTAAAGGTGAATTGTCTGGCAAGATTGATACAGATGATAGAACTGATGATAACAATGACAGTGAAAACAGGGACGATGACTCTCAAATGGTTTTCAAGGAACTGGAGGGTAGCCTTTGATTCTCAATTTCTTTTCTTTTGTCCAGTGGAAAATGCGTTGCTAGAATTGGATGGGGAAATTTTGTCAAAGCTGATCTTATTGTAGTTTCTTAGCTTGTGTGCCTTATCATGATAGTTATGAAGTGCATTTGCTGTTTGAACTACAAAATTTGAAATTTCTGTGAGCTTTCAACAATGACTTAAAGTTTTGCTTCTAATAGGAATTGCCACTGATGTATCTGATCTGAGGCAATCTTTGTGTGTGATTTGTATGACTTATTTTTTTGAATCTGATTTTGTTTATATTTGAACTATAGTAGTTTAGGTGCTATATAATGAGCAAAGGTTTGATACTCTGGACCATACTATTAAATGTTAAATATATGTTACTACTGTCTTTTTTTTTTTTGTCATTTTTTATTATGATTGCCTATTTTTGACTTGATAATGGTCAAAAGAATCTGGAAATGTTGTCATTTATTACTCTCATCTTCCACGTGCTGAAGTGAGTTGAATTTTAGGGTCTTTTATTTTTGGTAGTTTTGTTCTTTTATTTTGCATCTCTTAAAGAAAATGGAGTAGCAATATTTGGTGATGGGTTACATGCGGGTCAATCAGTTGGGGAAAAAAAGGGTTAAAGTTTGAACCCTGTCAGAAAATACGGAATTTCATAAGGTTACATAATTTCTATTGGTGTCGAAAAAGCTACATTAGCTTTGCTGATGAAACAAAATTTACACTTCTACTATTGTCTCAAGTAGATGAACCTCGCAGAATAGAGAAACTGTCTTTTGGTGTGGGTGTACTAAAGAAAGTCCTCAAAATTGGATTAAGATGAACAGTTGAGAAAAAGTAACTGGAAATTTGCAGTAACGGGCGTCAATAAAGCTTCCATGAACAGAATTCTAAAGTATAAAAATCCCAAAAACAAAATAACAACTGCAAATGGATGATATACATGAAATAAGACTAGAAACAGTAATCAAGTTTTGAAAAGGTAAATGAAAGCTGATAAATAAATTGTTGAACGAAAAAAAGCTGAGCAAAAATGAGAAATGTAAAGGAAAACAATAAGAATTGAATGGTGTTTGGTTGTTTTGGGATCCCTTCTACAGTGTTCGAGAGTGCCTTTTATATAGCCTTGAAACTGAGAAAAACTACCATGATTTCCACTTTGCATGCTGGAGCAAATGAGTTCCCTCACCACCCACATTTTTAGGGGATGTGGCACCACTCCCCAACACCAAACTTCTAATCCAAGCGATGACAACCAAGTCATGAGGCTTCTTCGAATAGTTTCGTGGCCTGAGGCCCATTTAAATTGGTTGATATTGATTTGAGCAGTTATTCATTCATTAGTGCTCATGCATTAATCCAGCTTAAGACTTGGTCGAACTGATTCCTTTTCCCTCAAAAGCCTATCTAAACCAGTTGATCTCTCTCTGGGCTATTATACAGGTGTCAATAGGATAGCGCATGTCATCATCTTCATCTGCCTATGGCCTATCGACTGAGAGCCAATTATTTTGGGTTCCAACAATTTCAAATAAAAATTCTCACAAAAATCAATCACTTATGGATTTTTAAATCAATTTAACTTTAAATTAAATAACATAATAAATCATTGTGTCCCTGTAGAATTTCAAGCCATTAATCTTGGGGTGCCAATTGCTAAAGTAATCTCAGCCGAGCGTCGATGTCTCTCTAGGTCTAAAGCGAAACCCTATCTCACTTCCAATGGAGTTCCTTCCTTTTGAGATGCACTTTCATATACGAACTCTTTGGTCAATTGATAGAGAATTTTAAGTGATAAAAATATAGTATTAGGCAAATATAAGGTGTCGTATTCAGAAGGAGTGATTTGATATCTAAAATCTAATAGCAACTTAAATTAATTTAAGGAAATTTAAAATTTTGAACTAATCTAGAAATTTAAATTACTAACTACTAAAACTAAATAATTAATCTAACTAGCAAATTTAAATTGCAGGCATGAAACAACCAAAATAATTAATTGAAGGTAACATCAGCACGAAAAGGGGGATTGAATTGTGCTTTTTGAAAACTTTTCTATTATGAAAGATTTAATAATTTTTCTTAAGTAATACTTGGATATTTAAAATGGTTAGAGAGAACTATCTTATAAAACTTTATCAGAACAGTAGCAAGAGATAATATTAAGTTTTGATAGCACGCACACACGCCATCACACCTCTATCTTTTCAATGTGGAAAAACTCTTACTAAGTTAAATCAATACTTAGAAAGATTTTTCTCACTCAAGAGCTTTACCTACTTAGTTCATAGTGTTTAATTAAAAATATATTAATCAATCAGTATAGTAAAGTAAAGAGAATGGTAAGAGAGAATCAATACATAGGATTTATACTGGTTCAACCAAATCTACGTGCCTACGTCTAGTCACCAACAAACCAACTGAGATTTTTATATCACGAAGTAATCTTTCTTTTACGCTAGTCTCTTCAAGGTAGATTACAAGTATTATTTTCACACCTAACCTCTTCAGGCTCCTCAACACCTGCACACAGACCACTATCGAGTCAAGGATACAAGAATAAATTGAGTTTGTATTTGAGATGCTCTCTAAATCACTCAAAGAGTGTGTAAACAGTATGAGTACAGAGCAAAATGATCTCTACTAACTGTAAAGGATTCCGCAAGTGCACGGATCGTACAAATAGTAAAATTAAGATCGTCTCACGAGAATCGAAATTGAGTACTGAACAAAAGATATTTCAATTATCTAGACTATCGATATAAAATTGATACAGAATTTAAAAGAAACTACTAAAATTAAACTAATAACTATAGAGCGATCAAATAACAAAATTCACAAATTTTAATAACAAAAGACTCTAGGACTAGGGTTTCACTAATCCAATTGCAATGGAAGATCAAGATTTTCTTTATCATTGTTGATCAAGTTCTTGAAGGTGAATTATCCTAATTTATTCTTTACCCTCTCTCATGACCTAAAGGAGTATTTTAACTAAATTAATTCCATTCTCAAGACCATTAACTCAATTAAAACTCATTAAGTTATTTTTTAATTCATGATTCCTCGTAAGATTAATCCTATCTCTAGGCATTAATTCCTATGTTCAATTAATAGAGTTCTGACATTCTGCTTAATCTCTCCATCTTCACTCAAATGTCTTAGATCATGTATACATGGGTACCTACATGCAACAAGCATTAAGAATAGTATTAATGAATCAAGAAACATCAACCTACCATTGATAAAGAGAAGAATCAAATCAATTTATAACAAAAAGGAAAAGTTACATCCTTATCCTAGAAGGAAGAATTCTAGCCACTAGTGTTCTCAATTTAATCCAAATCAATCAAAGAAACAAGGGAAAGCATAGAATCTAATGTAAAACAAAGAGAAAAAGATAGAGAATCCATATAAGCTCTTGTGAAGAAAAGTTTCTTAGCCTCCTTCTTAAATCATTGATCCAATCCTCAAGCTTTCGCCTTTGAATCCTTATATTTCTTGTGTTTGACGGCTTCCCCCATATATTTTCTAGGCCTAGACCTTTTATACTTCTCTCAAAATAGGTCTTTTGGGCCTTTGAAGTCTTTCTGTTCCTTTAGAATTCTGATTTAAAATGTATTTCGTGCATCAAGAAAATTAGCGTTACACGACCATGTTTGCTACACGGCCTCAGGCTATGTAGTTCTCTGTTTTAATATTTCGCGAGCAATGACATCACACGGCAGTGTAATGAACATGGCCATAGGCCATGTAGTTCTCTAACTTGAGAAATTTGAATTTGTAAGTACTCCAATTTGACATGGCCGTGTGGATTACATGGGCAAAGGCCATATAATGCTCTGTTTTGCAATTTTCTTCAATTTCTTGCATACGCAAGCCATCTGATGTATTAAAAACTCCAAATAATCAATATAAAATCCTAAAATTGCATCAAAACACAAAGAAAACCTATAACACGCAAGAGAAAGATTAATTATAAAAAATTAATGAAAAGGCATTAATAAAATGAAAAACTAAACTAAAAATATACTAAAACAAGCCTAAGATGTGTGCAATTTATTCACACATCAAACTCCTCCAAATTTAAACATTTGCTTGTCCTCAAGCATAAGGACAAATCTTTAAAATAGAAGAAAAGAATATTTCAACTTTGAAATATTAAGAAATATGTCTATCAAGATTCTCAAAAAACAACTTCAAGAGATTCAGTATACGATTAACCCATCAAGACCCAAGTGATTAGCTTTCAAACATGCATTCACACAATATAATAACACTTCAATCCAAGGATGATGATCTCATTAATCGATCTCATGAAATCAATCACCCTTTTGACAAACACAACTGCATTTTGCAATCCCTAATACACCTCTCATGTATCTAATAGACAAGAAATAAGATCAAAATACATTTACTTCGCCTAATTCTAGTCACTATATTGCCAAGGATAAATAGAATTTCCTATGAAGCTCCTTGCTTCTTCCTTCTCTTTTTCTTTTTTTTCTTTTTTCATAAGGGTCAACTTGGAATAAGCTCAAACTAACAACTGTGGCCCAACCCACACATCAAAAGCTTGTGCCAAAGGATTTAAATTCATGATCGTGTGCCAACCAGCTGCACGTCAAGGCTTCTCATCCCTACCAGGCTAACTTCCTTTCTTTTTCATCAATTGTTAACCACCTCTAAACTTATTTTCTTTGTAAAGTTCGGGTGGAATAATATCGTACAATCATTTCTTAATAATTTCCTTAGCTTAGTAACTCATCAAAATTTTGCTTCAACAGTAAAGTAAAGGATTAGTCAAAGGATAATTGAGGTAATCAGAAACCACATCATACAATCATGCCATCTCAAGAATTCTTAAAATCAATAAACCAGTCCAATGATCACAAACTTAGAAAGAAGAACTCAACATGCATCAAGTAATCTAAACATACTGCACTTGGTCTTTCTAGGTTGCTAACACACTTAACTCTTTCAGTTACTTTCATCATCTATCAATGCATATTCTCATAATCTCAATGTTAGATGAAAAATAAGAAGAGGAAAAGGATAGGGTGACTCAATTAAACTATTTAAGCAAAAGAAAAATATTTTTGGCATACTATTTATATCCTCATACAAAGGCTCCAAACTCTGGAAGGCACTTAAGCCAACTCATTAAACACTAATCAAATGAAAAAAAAATTACAACTAAAAGGAAACTAAAACAAAATAAAACCAGAGAAAAGAAAAGCAAATATAAATAAAACTAAAGAAAAGAAAAGCAAATATGAAATGTTTGCTTACTCCTCCATACTTGAATGAGACATTGTCCTCAATGGCACTAAACATAGGGTGATAAGAGTAAAAGATATAATTGACCAAATAAAAAACTTCAGAAGATGATTGTGTGACTCACTAAGTGCTACATACTCAAACATGACAAATTAAATAGGCAAAAAAACTCATGAAAACATCATAAAATCACTAGCAAGTCAACAATTCAAACACATCAATCAATCTAATCAAGGGGAAAAAGATTACCACCCTTGGAAGAATATTTCTTTAAAGGACCTTGCGACTTATCACACTAATTAAGGTGAGCAAACTGCAAAATGCAAAACAACAAAAACAAATCATCAAAAAGTAAGCAAGTAATCTAAATATTAAATCCACAAAAATGAAGAGAAGCTAACTAAACCAAGTGAGAATTAAAACAAAACTTGGGTTGCCTCCCAAGAAGCACTAATTTAAGGTCATTAGCTTGACCCCTTGCATCTTTATCCCCAGGATCCCAACCAATATGCTTTAGTGATTTAAATACAATATTTGGATTCTTTGTTAAATCCTTTATTTTGGTTTTGATCAAGCTTTCTGAGCTTAAAGTTAGATCTTTGTTTGAATTTGCCCAGCTTATAATCAGCATGTTAATGACATTCTTTTGGCCTATACATCCTCTTCCGCCACATATCATTCCTTTTCTACCCATTAATGTAGTAATTTCATTCCTTGTTGGTTGTGATTTGATCATGTATTGCTCAAATAGGTTTTCGTATGGATCCTCTTGAAAATTCTGGTAAATCTCATTAATAGTATCGACATGAAAACAATGAGATGTGTAGATGGATATTTCACATAATTAAGAGAAGGATCTTTTTCTAAAAATGCTTTAAGATGTGAAGGAAGAGTTTTTAATCCAAGTTCTGGAGTATGCTCTTCTTTAATATCTAGAGTGGCCTCTTCAAAGAAACTCAATTCATTCTTTGGAGACATTATCTTCAATTGAGTTTGAGGAGCATTGTCATTGGATGGCTTTGACTTTAGCAGTGGAATGTCCTCATTGCTCCATGTCTCTAGCCCTGTATTGCTTGGTGAATCATCTTGTGAATTCCCTAGAGCTTTGCTGGAAAGCTTGTTTATTGGGCTATTTTATTCTCAAGCATATTCTTATGAGTGATTAGTTCATTAACTTTAGAGTTAAGTTGCTTCAAAGCTTCACTTTGTTGTTTCTGTGCTATGAGAATATTCTTCATCAAAAGTTCTATGTTGGACTCCTACTATTGAGATTGTGGCTGCACATTGTATTGATTCCAAGCAAAGTTTGATTGATCTCCCCATCCAAAATCATTAGTGTTGCCACACCAATTATATTGTGTGGGAGAAAAATTAGATTCATAGTGGGCTTGCTCATAGAAAGAATATGGATCAAACATCTTACTTGCTTAGCACTGACAATATGGGTGGTTTGCACCACCAAAATTGTAAGTGATAGGCATTTGAGCATAAAATCCATTTCTCTCCTTCGTGATGGCTTCTAATTGAGCTTTCAATACAAACTCTACTATTGTTTTTCCTCTATCTATCTTAGCATAGGCTTGCCATCCTACAAAGAAACCGAAAACAAAGAATATAAAAACAAAGAAATAATAGAGTAGAGAAAAAAAATTAAAAGATTAAATTAAAGAACAAAAATGTCTAGATAATCAAATAACCAGTTGTTCAATATCAAAGCACCGATCCCCGGCAACGGTGCCAGAAAAACTTGTTTAGGATTTCGCAAGTACATGGATCGTACAAGTAGTAAAATTAAGATCACTCCCATGAGGATCGGAATTGAGTACTGAACTACAGATATTTTAATTATTGGGACTATTGATTTAAAATTGATATGGAATTTAAAAGAAACTACTAAACCTAAACTAATAACTACAGAGCAATCAAATAACAAAATTCACAAATTTCAATAATAAAAGACCTAGGAAAAGGGTTTTGCTAATCCAATTGCAATAGAAGATCAAGATTTTCTTTATCATGGTTGATCAAGTTCTTGAAGGTGAATTATTCTAATCTATCCTTTACCCTCTCTCAAGACCTAAAAGAGTATTTTAACTAAATTAATCTCATTCTTATGACCATTAACTCAATTAAAACTCATTAAGTTCTTTGATAATTCATGGTTCCTTGTAAGATTAATCTTATCTCTAAGCATTAATTCCTAAGTTCAATTAATAGAGTTCTGGCATTCGGCTTAATCTCTCGATCTTTACTCAAATGTCTTAGATCATGTATATATCGGTACCAACATGCAACAAGCATTAAGAGTACTATTAATGAATCAAGAAACATCAATATACCGTTGATAAAGTGAAGAATCAAATCAATCCATAACAAAAAGGAAAAGTTACATCCTTATCCTAGAAGGAAGAATTCTAGCCACTCATGTTCTCAATTTAATCCAAATCAATCAAAGAAACAAGGGAAAATATAGAATCTAATCTAAAACAAAGAGAAGAAGATAGAGAATCCAGATCAGCTCTTATGAAGAAAAGTTTCTTAGCCTCCTTCTTGAATCATTGATCCAATCCTCAAGCTTTTGCCTTTGAATCCTTGTGTTTCTTGTGTTTGACGGCTTGCCCCATATGTTTTCAAAGCCTAGACCTTTTATACTTCTCTCAAAATAGATCTTTTGGGCCTTTAAAGTTTTTCTGTTCCTTTAGAATTATGATTTAAAATGTATTTCGTGCATCAAGAAAATCAGTGTTACATGGCCATGTTTGCTACATGGCCTCAGGCCATGTAGTTCTCTGTTTCAATATTTCGGGAGCAGCAACGTCACACGACTGTGTAATGAACATGGCCATAGGCAGTGTAGTTCTCTGACTTGAGAAGTTTGAATTTGTAAGCACTCCGATTTGACATAGCCTTGTGGATTACATGGACAAAGGCCATAACACTCTGTTTTGCCATTTTCTTCAATTTCTTGCACACACAAGCCTTGTGATATATTAAAACTCCAAATAATCAATCTAAATTCTTGAAATTGCATCAAAACATAAAGAAAACCCATATAACGCAAGAGGAAAATTAATTATCAAAAATCTAATGAAAAGGCATTAATAAAATGAAAAACTAAACTAAAAATCTACCAAAACAAGCTTAGATGTGTGCAATTTATTCACACATCACTAATAGATAAGATATGAATAGTACTCAATGAAATAATAGAGAATAAACTAAGATGAATAGAATGAAGTAGAAGTGATTAGAATGGCTGTATCTCCACAATAATAATCTTGCACAAAAAAGCTACTTTTCGTCTTATATTAGCTCCTTATATATTGTTCTTCAAAAACTAGCCGTTGGGAGTATTAAATGCCACTGTAACATCGCAGGTTGTTAAGACCGTTGGGCTTGTCCTGTAACTCTAGTGCAACAGCTTTGATTTAGTCTTTTGTCTTCTAGCAGCAATAATCAGAATGGTAGGAGAATGATTGTTCTACGACCTTTCTGATCAAATTTCTTACATTTTGTCAATTCTCATTCTCTTCAATTTGAATTTTCCACTAGAAAATCGTGCATTGTTGAGTATCTTGCTTTTGTCTTGATATTTATCAACCAAACCACATTTGATTTGACAAAATTCAAGCTTGATCATGTTGATTTGAGGCTGATTACCTCCATTAGAATGGTCTGACTCTATCTTTCTGATTTGTAATGTTACTAAGCTATGCAACACATTCAGAATGATGGTGAGAGCAATAATTCAAAAATATTTATACACTATTTGTCATTTATCAAAGCTTAATAATTTTTATGGCTTTGGAGCTTACAATCTCCCCCTTTTTGATGATGACAAACCTTCTATTCTATTTGTAACAACTTATAATATTGATCTTTCTGAAAATTTATTCGAAGTATTTTGATCATTTTTATTTCTAAGTGTTTTCTTATTTTGCTTCCCCTTAGACAGATACACCAACGACTTATACTTTTTTTAAAAGCATTTGAGTAGGCAATCTAAAAGTTTTACTCCCCATTTGTTTTACAATTTATGCCCAATGTTAGTCAGAGTGAATCATAGCATTCATATATCAGGTTATTTATCAGAATTTCACTAATGTTGTGTGAAAACCACAAAAAAAAAGTAAGGCAATAAAAAAAAAGAGAAGATAAAAAAAAATCAAAACAATGAAACAAAAAAAAAAAGAAAGAAACGGATGACTTATTAAAGTAGGTAGGTGGAGATTTTTTTCTCCAAGTGAAAAAGAGAGAACGACAGACAGAGAGAGGGAGAAAGAGTGGAGACAGAGAGGAAAGAAAGAAAAAAGAAAGAGGGAGGAGGAGAAGAGAGAAAGAGAGGTAGGAGAAAGAAAAAGAAGGAGAAAGAGAAAAGGAGAAAGAAAGAAAGAGAAATAAAGAAAGAGAGAGAAGGAAAAGAAAGAAGGAGAAATAGAGAAGAAGAAGAAGAAGAGATCGTGTAGGAGAAAGAGAAAGAGCGAAAGAAATAAAGAAAGAGAAAAAGAGAAAGGAAGAAAGAGAAAGAAAGAAAAGAAAATAAAGAAAGGAGAAGCAGGGAGAATGTGTTAGAGAAGAAGAAAAAGAGAAAAGAGAAAGAAAGAGAAAATGAGAAAGAGAGAAAGGAGAAAGAAAGAGAAGGAGAAGGAGAAAGGGAGAAAGGAAGACAGAGAGAGAGAGAAAGAAATAGAAAAAAAAAGAAAAAGAAAAAGAAAAAGAAAGGAAAAAATGAGCTATCAAAATTATCCTTCATTAGAGGTCAAACTTGAGGTAAATAATTTTCTTACTTTGGCTTGGTTTTGAAAGGTATTTCGAATTAATTTTAAGATATCATTATTTTAGCTAAGTGAGGCTATTTGAATGAGAGATTTCAAGATTTTAAGGGGATAAAATTATAGCATAAGACCCTTGGCGGAATCCTAGATAGTGATCTTCATTCTATATTTGGTGAGTTACAAGTACATTTTTTCTGATAGCTTATAGGATTAAGTCTTAATTGTGAAATTATAGAAAATTTTGGCCAGAAATAATATAATGTTATTTTAGGATAAAGTGATTAAATTAAAAGATTAATATGATAATTTTTGTAATTATATTATAGCTTATTTTATTTTTAGAAATAAAACATGTTAATAAAATAGAGACTTCTATTTTTAAAAATTTGGATGATAATGCATTTTTTTTTTCAATATTGAAATTATTTTAAATTTCTAAATATATACTTTGAATGGATAAATAGTATTTCCGTACTTGAGTTCTGCATGGTATTTGATTATATAAAAATATGTATTTTAAATAATTATTAATGAAAATATTTTTAACAAGAATGTACTTGGTGCACCAAGTAGGTTAAGGACAACCACATGACTAAATCCATGGGCACAATCTTGGATTCTCAGATTCAATAAATCTATAGACACGACCCTAGATTCTTAGATTTATTTTCATGAGCATGACTCCGGAATTCAGTTTCAGATTTGTTCAAAATTCAATTCTCTGATTGAAGAAATAAGGGAAGAAGTTATGGTGTGTTGGGTGAATAGAGAGGTTTAGTTTCAGTTATGACTGTCTGATACCCAATTTTCAGAAATGTAATTAAAAATTATTTTATTTTCAGTTTATTGTAATTATTTTTATGCAGCTCATCATCTTATGATTATTTAGAGATCATATTATTTATGTTAACTGATATGCGTTGTGGAGCTTATAGTTATATGGTTGTAATTGAATTTTTATTGGTTTCTGTTTAATGTTTAGAGTATTATACTTTACAAGTCGAAGTTTAAGGTATTTTAAATAACTAACTTGTTTATTGATATTAATACCTGTTGAGGGTGTATGTATAGTTATATTTAGATTTCTTGATAACTCACTGAGTCATTTTGACTCACTCTTAAAATTAATATACATTTTTAGATACAATTTAGCGTGATCAAGTAGCAAGGCCCAGCACCTAAACTACTACTTTTGTTGGCATATTTTGGGTAGGATTTATGTTTATTGTCGATATATAGTCCTGCAATCATGTATAGGTTTATTTTGAGGATATATTGTTTGTGGCCTGTTGAAAGGTTCTGAAAACCTCATGTAGTTCTTTTGTTAATAGCTAAACTAAGACTATAGTGAAAGTTATGTTTTATATTGTTTATACTCCTAGAATGATTGATATAAGCAGGTGTTTATGTATTTAAGGTTATGGAAAAGTTTTGGGATTAGGGAATCTTCCTTGGTCTTGGCCGGTTATAGACCAAACTCGTGTTGTAACATGTTGACTGAAAACAAACGAAAATGCTGGTGCCATTGAAATTCAATATCATTACAGCATGCACAGGGGAAATTCCATATAGCAATATAGCATAAACGCACATATCTCTATTACTCCCCATTTTGGCATCAACATAAAGAAGTAAAGAACGATCTAGTAAGACGAAAAAAAAAAATAAAGATGTAGACATTAAAGATCTAACTAATTAATGAAATGCATAGGAGTTAGTGGAGTCATCATCGGTATCAAAAGTGTCAGAGGATGAAATTGGAATAGATTGAGAAGGTTCTGGTCTTCTGGGAGCCAAGGGTTTTGGCCTGTAGGTCCTAGCAGTGGTGGGTTTGAGTTCTTTTTCATATTTAGGCACCCACCAAGTCTCAAACATTAAGGACCTTTGCTTAAATTCCTTAAGACTTTCTTGGATTTCATGGAAGCCATCACGCATTTCCCTTCTCATTGCCTTTTGACTGGTCTTCAAATGTTTGACCTTTGAGTTCAATTTGTGCAGCTCCTCCTCAAGGGATCCAATAAACTTCATCCTTGGAAAGTGGAAAGGAATATATGACACATATCAAGACCAGTAGGTACAAGTCTAGATGACTCACCTACTTCAGTGACTATGAAGATGGGTTCATCAGCACTTAGCAAAGTCAAATAAAGGGACGATAGATATTGGGGTAGTAGATGCAACAACTGTAGGTTCAGATGCATCAATGTTAGTAGCATGAATTGATGGGAGAGAAGCAATAGAGTGAGGAGTTAGAGTTTCAATTCCCAATACCTCAATTTGAGTTGAACCTGGGCTTCATTTCTTTAGCTCCTGTTAGAGGGTCAGTCTTCTCATACTTAGTCTGGCCATAGATAGGTGAGGCAATGGGAAGAGTCACAGTGGGAAGTGAAAATTTGATGGACCAGTCTATCCACTTCAGGATTTTTTGAGTATCCTTTTGAATACTCTTCAGTGCCTCTTTCTTCTTCTCCCTCTTCTTCTCCTTCCTCGTTTTCTTTTTTTCTTTCTGTTTTCTCTTCCTCTTTCTCTTTTTCAAGTTCTCTGAACAAAGTGTACTCCATCTCTGAAGGGTGATCCACCAGGCTATCATCGTTTTGATGAGTAGCTTTATCACCATTCTAATTATCATATCCTTCTTCTTCCTCCTACTCCTTTTCTTCTTCTTAAAACTGTAGTTTTTTTTATTTTACCTTTTCTTGTTTTTCTTTTTCTTCTTTTTCCTCCTTATCATCTTCTTCTTCCTTCTTTTTTACTACTTGCTTTTCTTCCTCTTCTTACTCTTCTTGCTCCTCTTCTTCTTCTTGATCCTCTTCTTCGTTGATGTCAGCGAGATCCTTTGGAGACTCAGAGGCTGGTTCTTCCTCTTCAGATTCTTGCTCAGTAATTAGAATTTTCTTTCCTTTCTTTCTTTTCTTATCCTCATCATCAGAAGATTCATCAATTTACTTATTTCCTTTCCTCTTTCTTTTCTTCTCTTCTTCATCATAAAAGTCATCTACTAGTCTCTTTCCTTTCTTTTTTTTGTCTCTTCTTTTCTTCTTTTGAAGGCTTTGAGCTTCATTTTTCTTCTTGCTCCTTCTTTCTTAATGCTTGGGTTCATCAGGATCCTCCTGATCCTTCTCTTCAACAATAGGTTTTAACTTCAAACCTATAAGCTTCAGATTTTTGGCACCGTATTTAACACCTGAGCCTTCAAATTCTTCATTGTCCAGATTCAGGCAGTTGTACAGGAATATTCTGGTCATGAGCATTCCATAGTCAATGAGATCCTTTGGAGACTCAGATACCTCAGAGGCTGGTTCTTCCTTTTCAGATTCTTGCTTAGTAATCAGAATCTTCTTTCCCTTCTTTCGTTTCTTATCTTTATCATTAGAAGATTCATCAATTTACTTCTTTCCTTTCTTTTTTTGTCTCCTCTTTTCTTCTTCTGAAGGCTTTGGAGCTTCATTTTTCTTCTTGCTCCTTCTTTCTTCATGCTTGGGTTCATCAGGATCCTCTTGATCCTTCTCTTCAACAATGGGTTTTAGCTTCAAACCTATAAGCTTTAGATTTTTTGCGCCATATTTAACGCCTGGGCCTTCAAATTCTTCATTGTCGAGATTCAGGTCATTGTACATGAATATTCTGGTCATGAGTTTTAGCACATGATTTAGAAATTTTTCATTTTCAAAGCTAGGGGGTTGTTTAACATATACTTCTTCAATAAATCCATTTAAAAAAGTACTTTGAACATCCATTTGATGTAGTTTAAAACCTTTATAAGTAGCATAAGCAAGTAGTATTTTATGGCTTCTAATCTAGCAACAAGTGCATACATTTCATCATAATCTATACCTTCTTGTTGATTGTAGCCTTGAACAACTAACCTTGCTTTGTTTCTTACCACTTTTCCTAATTCATCTAATTTGTTTCTAAACACCCATCTTGTTCCAATTAGAGAACAGTCTTTAGGAGCAGGAGCTTGTGTCTAACTTTACTTCTTTCAAATTAAGATTATTCTTCTTGCATTGCTTGTATCCAAGCTTCATCTTCACGTGCTTCATCTACTGTCTTAGGTTCAATTTGAGATAGCAGAGCAATGTTGTTATGATTTCTGACTATTGAACGTGTTCTTACTCTTTCAAAAGTTTTCCCTATAATTAACGCCTTGGGGTGAGATAATACTTGTCTCCATTCTCTAGGTAGATTGGGCCATTGTTCAGAGTGGTCATCAAGAGACTATTGATCTTTCTGATTGTTTTTGTGGTTGGCAACTCTTTTGATGTTTCCACTTTCATCTCTGAGATTCGGACCTTCGAGCTCATCCTCTAGTTCAATAATTTTTCCATATTCTGCACTTGGGTTAGTCTCATTGAAGGAAACATGCATAGATTCTTCTACTACTAATGTTTTTGTATTATATACCTTATAAGCTTTAGAAGTAGTAGAGTATCCTAGAAAGATTCCTTTATCAACTTTAGAACCGAATTTTCCAATATTATCTTTATTGTTTAATACAAAGCATTTTGATCCAAAGGCATGAAAATAAGAAATGTTGGGTTTTCTTCCTTTCCACAATTTATACCAAGTTTTCTTTAATATTGGCCTTATTATTATTCTATTCAGAATGTAACAAGTGGTATTAACCGCTTTTGCCCAGAAGTATTTAGGAAGATTGTTTTCACAAAGCAATGTTCTAGCCATATCTTGTAACGTACGATTTTTCCTTTCCACAACTCCATTTTGTTAAGGAGTTCTTTGATAAGAAAAATTGTGATCAATTCTATTTTCATTGCAAAATTGTTAAAAGGAGTGATTTTCAATTTCTCCTCCATGGTCACTTTCATAGTAGAGATACAAATTCCTTTTTCATTTTGAACTTTCTTACAGAATATTCTGAAAGCCTCACAAGAATTATGACAAAAACATATCTTTTTCCACCAAGACTTGCAGTTCTAGTTAGACCAAAAAGATCAATGTGTAGTAGTTCAAGTGTTCTTGTTGTAAAAAACAATGTGTTTTGCTTGAAAGGAGACTTTGGTTTGTTTTCCTCCTTGACATACTTCACAAAACAAATCGTTATCAGATTTGATTTTTGGATTTCCTTTTGACTAAATCATATTTCACTGACTTTGAAATCAATTTCATATTTGCATGTCCAAGTTTTTTGTGCCAAAGCCATTTTTCATCATTCATAGAAGCAAGACACTTGACATTTTGGGATTTTAGATCCTATAGACCAATAATGTTAACATTGTTCTTTCTCTTGGTAGTGAAAAGAATCTTGTCAATCTTAGAATCCTTAACAGTACATTCTGATAATTCAAGCATCACTTTGCATCCTTTTATCACATAACTAACTGAAACTTAGAAGGTTATGTTTGAGTCCATCAACCAAATACACATCATCTATAGAGGGAGAGAATTTTTACCAATTTTACCAACCCCTATGATCTTTCCTTTAGCATTATCTCCGAAGGTGACAAAGCCTCCATCTCTTATAGTTAAGGAGATGAATTTTGATTTATCACTTGTCATATGTCTTAAACATCCACAGTCTAGAAACAAGTACGTATGTCCTTGGGTATTGAGACAAATCTGTAGACACGTTTACTTGATGTTTAGGTACCTACTTGTACTTGGGTCCTTTGATGTTAGTTCTACTAGAGAGAAATTCAATTTTCTTCTTCTGATAACAGACTGATGCAATATGACTATGTTTATTGTAGAAAGAAAATGGTTGTTTGGGTATATCAGAAACTTTGACATAGAAGTTTTTGAAATATTTTTGTTTTTTGAATCTGTTATAACCCAAACTAGCTTTGTCAAAGGCACATTTCTGGTTTCCTAGTAGCACGTATAGATTTTCCTTTTTATTTACAAACTTTGCTAGATTAGATGTGAGTTCTTCGACTTTTTGTTCTAACTTTGCAACTTTAATAGTATGATCATCAGAATGTTTTTCTGAGATATAAGAATGAACAATTGTTCTGATACTTAGTGAATCTTTCTGGTGATCATATTCTTCATTCATATCATCATTAACTTGAATCAAAGTATCTTTCTCAAGCTTTTGTTTTTCAAATTCTTTGAATAACTTTTGAAATTTTTTTTTGAGTATAGAGTACTTTGATGCTAAGGTTTTGGAATAATTTAGCAGTTCATCAAATGCTTCTTGCAACTCATCGTATGACAAAGAGGGTTCAAAATCATACACCTCATCATTGATTTTGTCGTCATTTGCCATAAGACAGATTTGAGCAGTGTCCTCATCTTCATCATCACTTACAAATGAGTCATAATCAAGATCTTCCCAAGTTGCCATCATTTCTTTCTTCTTTTTGAACCTCTTCCATGGCTTCTTGAGTTAAGGACATTCTGATTTGATGTGTCCAGGCTTCTTACAGTCATAGCATATGATTTGGTTCTTTCTTTGTCCACTTGAGTAACCTTTTTGATGATCCTTTCTGACTTGGAGTCCTTTCTTTCCTTTATCTCTTTTTCTTGACATTCTTCTAATCTTTCTATATATGAATGATAGTTCATCTTCATCAAAGTCTTTATCATTAAAGTTATTATCACTCTCAAAATCCTAAGTTGAACTTGATACATCTTGAGTTGAGTTGGTTCTCCCCTAGAGACCTCAGTTCATTTGTTATAGTTTGAAATCTAACAAAGATTTCATCAATGGACTCATACTCTTGCATCTTGAATAGCTCATATTGGTGTACTAGCATGCTGATCTTCGTTTCTTTGACTTGATTTGTTCCTTCATGTGCAACAGATAGAGTGTCCCAAATTTATTCAGCAGTAGTGCAACTCTACACCTTATTATATTCACTTCTGCTGAGTGCATAGGTGAGATAGTACTTAGCTTCTGAGTTCATAAGATACTTATTCTTTTCTTTATCTGTCTACTAATCATGAGACTTCTCTTCTTGTTTGCCATCATCATATCATGTCATGGGGGTATATGGTCAATTTTTGAGGATGCTCCACATATCTATATTAAGATTCAATGAATAATCACATTCTGTCCTTCCAGTAGTAGTAGTCTTTCCTATAAAATGCTGGTAGTCTATTTGTGGAAGCTCTTTCTGGGATGTACATTGCTCCTTATTCAGCCATATCTTGCTAGATCATTTTCCTCTTCATTTGTTAGGCACTCAACGAGAGACTGAGCTCTGATACCAACTGAAGGTGAACTCGACGCAAGAAGAGGGGTTGAATTGTGCTTTTTGAAAACTTTTCTATTTTAAAAGATTTAACAATTTTTCTCAAGTAATACTTGGATATTCAAAATGGTTAGTCAAAGTCTTACAAAACTTTATCAGAACAGTAATGAGAGAATATTAAGTTTCGATAGCACACATGTCACCACACCTCTATCTTACCAATGTGGAAAAACTCTTACTAAGTTAAATCAATACTTAGAAAGATGTTTTTACTCACTCGAGCTTTACCTACTTAGTTAATAGTGTTTACTTCAACATATAATAAAGAGAAGGGTAAGAGAGGATCAATACACAGGATTTATACTGGTTCGACCAAATCCATGTGCCTACGTCTAGTCCCCAGTAAACCAGCTGAAATTTTTATATCACCAAGTAATCTTTCTTTCACGCTAGCCTCTTCAAGCTTTACAAATATTTTTTTCACACCTAGCCTCTTCAGGCTCCTTAGCACCTTCACACAGACCATTATCGAGTCAAGGATACAAGAAGAAATTGAGTTTGTGTTTGGGATGCTCTCTAAATCACTCAAATAATATGTAAACAGTAAGAGTATAAAGCAAAATGATCTCTACTAACAGATAAGATCTGAATGGTACTCAATGAAACAGTAGAGAATAAACTGAGATGAATAAAATGAAGTAGAAGTGATCTGAATGGTTTTATCTTCATAATAATCTCACGCAAAAAAGCTACTTTTCATCTCAGATCAGCTCCTTACATATTGTTGTTCAAAAACTAGCCATTGGGAGCATTAAATGCTATTGTAGTGTCGCAAGTTGTTGAGGCCGTTGTGCTTATCCTGTAGCTCTGGCGTAGCAACTTTTTGATAGCTTTGGTTCACTCTTTTATCTTCTAGTAGCGATATTCAGAATGATAGGAGAATGATTGTTTTGTGACCTTTCTAATCGAATTTCTTGTATTTTGTCAATTCTCATTCTCTTCAATTTGAATTTTCCACTTGAAAATCATGCATTGTTGAGTATCTTGCTTCTATCTTGATATTTATCATCCAAACCATGTTTGAAATGATGAAATTCAAGCTTGATCATGCTAACTTGAGACTGATTAGCTCTATCAGAATGGTCTAACTCTATCTTTCTAATTCATAATGTTATTAAGCTGTGCAACACACTCAAAATGGTGGTGAGAGCAATAATTCAAAAATACTTGTACATTGTTTGTCATTCATCAAAACTTAGTCATTTTTATGGCTTTGCAGCTTACATTAATCTAGAACCTTCAATCAACCACTTACCTTGTAGTAATGAATAAATTCGAATTGAGAATTTATTTATTTTAAAGAATGGCCTAGGCTAAAGCTTTAGTTTAAAGATTGAAAATAAATTGCAATTAAACTCATGACAAAAACTATCTGAATTAGCATAAATTTTTCAATCATTTAATCACAAACCATACACAATATTACATTACCACACACCAAAAATCAAAAGAATTAGATCTGTCTACATGTATCAATCTCAATTTATTAAATAATTTTACAAGAACACTTAATAAATATCAATTGAATGAAAAATCAAATCTCATTAAAAATTTCAAAAGTAGGACTCACTTGGGTTAAAAGAAAAGAAATGGGACACGAGTATTACAACTTCATATCATGAAAATAGGTATTATTTTATTCTAACACATTTCTTATGTTTGGAAAGAGAACATTAAACAATTAAGAATAATTCACCCTAAAAAATATAGTTATTCATTACTAAGAAATTTTGATTTCCATCGTAATAAGTGGATATGGTGAAACCTTAGTCTTAGATCTTTGATCCATTGTTTTGTTTTATTAAGATTGATTGCTTTCATTAGTTTTAGTTTAGTCTTTAAACTTTTATTTGCATTTAATTGTTCCAATTCGATGTCTAGATAATTAAGATTGCTAAAGTTCAGTACTCAGCATGATCCTCGTGGAAACGGTATCTAATTTTTACTACTTGAATGATCCGTACACTTGCAGTCGTTAACAGAGTTCAAAAGAAAATTATTCTTTTCTTCATCTATCCACTGCTGTCTTGGTTTTTGTTCTTATCTTTCACCATTGTAGTATGTAGTAGGATTATAAGGACCAATTTCAATGATGCTCCACATGTCAATGTGTTGAGACTCGATGAATAGTCTCATTATGTCCTTCAAGTAGTAATAGTGTTTCCTATAGAATTCTGGTGGTTTGTTTGTTGAAGATCCTTCTCGAATATGCATTCCTCCTTATGTTGCCATTTACTTCCACTAGATATTTTCCTCGTCGCTATACGGCGTTGAAGTAGAGGTTGAGTTCTGATACCAATTAAAGGTGACAAGAGCACAATAAAAGGGGTTGAATTGTGCTTTTAAAATTTTTTTCCTTTCTAAAAGTTTTAAACAATCTATCTCATGTAGTCCTTGAATAATTAGAGAGGTCAGTTAGCAAAGCAATCATAACAGTGATTAGAAGGATAATCAAAAGGTCAGCACAGAAAACTTAAATAGATATGTTTGATATTAGTTTGAAAAATTCTTAATAAGAAGGTTTAGAAAGTTATTTCCACAAAATTTAAAACTCTTTTTACAAGCAACAATAAGAATAAGAGCAATAGCAATGCAGAAGAACAGTCAAAAGGAAGGTTAGAGAAGATTAACGCACAATATTTATACTGATTTGGCCAAACCACATGCCTACGTCTAATCTTCAGCTACTCACTGAGATTTTTATAAATACGAGTAGTTTTTCTTTTACCATAACCTCTCCAAGGTAGATTACAACTAGTTTTTCACACTTAGCCTCTATAGGTTAACTTAGAACACTGATTGATTACTAACAGGTCAAGGATATAAGATGTAAGTAAGAAGGTTTTTGTAGGTTGCTTTCAAATTATTCAAAGAGTGTATACAAACAAAAGAATCAAAGCTAAAGATTCTCTACAAATAAATTAAAATATTTATGAATGAACAAGTAGAGAAAGAATAGAAGAGATCTAGATGGTCCAAACACTTCAGAATGGTTGCAGATGCATATGATAGGCTGCTAAAAGTCTTTGAATGCTCCTAGCTCAACTTCTTTTATTCTAGGGTTTGAAAAACTAGTCGTTTAATGCATTTAATGCTTCTGGTGCATCATAGGTAATTTGTGGGCATTTTCTTGACCTACAGCACTGTTATGACAGGTTTTTCTCAAAGCCTTGTCCTGTAGCACCGATAATCAAAATGGTGACGAGAATGGTCTTAGAGTGACCTTTCTGATCAACTGACTTGTAAACCTAAACATTATCTTCCTTTCTGAGTCATACTGATTGTTCTTTGTGAATGTAAATTCTGATTAAATGGATACATAAGGAGATCCCTTAAGACATTGGGAGAAAAATAAATTTTAATGCTGGGCACTTCACCGAGTGAACTTGACTATCAGAACGGTTGATCTTGATCGTTCTCATCAAGTAACTAACAAAATCTGCATCATATTCAGAGTGTTTGCTAGAGCAATTTTCATGTACATCAAAGTAAGTTTGTTAATCATCAAAACTAGATAATAAAACATTAAAGATAATGAATAAAAGGCATTGGAGCTAAAATTAAAAATATAGGAATCAAAAACTCAATGAAGCTATATATTTTTGTCTTTTGTTTGTTCAAATGTATACAATTTTATTCAAGTTCAAGGGTAACCTTGCCTTGTTTTTCCAAGTCTGGAATGAAGTACCAGGTAGCAAAGAGCACCACCGTGATCACAAAACCGACAAGGAGGACAACGGCCAGAGCCCCTCCCGAAGCAAACAAAAGGCCCGGGATTTTAACTGAGCCACAGAGGACACTTAACCCAAACACTCTGTGTGCCATCACAGAAAAACAATATACCAAACAAAGGAGTAGCATTGAGATTATAGGCGCTCGGAAGGGCATTTTCCAAGCAAGTGCTGCTGTGCAAATAGAGCTACACAAAAACAATCCACTCCATATTATGGTGGGTAGGAACATGGAAAATGCTTTCCCCAAGCCAAGTGGTGAAGCCTGTGTAGTGTCCTTGCTAGTGCTTGTGGACTGGGACAGCACATCAAAAGGATTGCCCAAAGCCCAGACATGGCCAAATTGCACTGCAATCATGGCAGCCGCAAAAGTAGCACGCTGTTTGGGAGGACAAAATATTAATTGCCTCGAAAGGAACTCCCAAAATGGGAGGTGCTTATGCGTCAATCCTCGATCTTCCTCCACAGCTTCATTTTCGTCACGGATGTTTACCACATGGACATGGTCAGTATAAAGAGAAAGACCGCGTTTCATTTCCTGATCATAGCCATATTATTGAAACCAATTGATGAGTGAGAACTTTGACAAAGTAATAGTATAGTTTGGTAAGGTACTACAAAGAATTCCGTTATTGGTTATTTCTGTTGAGAACATTCAGAAGGGAAAAATTGGTATTTTGGATTCATTCATTGTGTGAAACATGTGGATATATACATCATCTAGAGAGACATGCTTCTAGATCAGATATAGCTACGGTTAGAGCTAACTAACCAACATATTAACTAATTTCAATTAATCAATGAAATTCCTATTCAAGTAGCTGAGATAAATTACAAGTGATTGGACTGATTATCCATTCTCTGATAATTTCCATGCACATGTCAACTCTTCTCATCATAAACAGTGATGATCACCTCTTATATCAAAGTGAGTAATGCAAGTGTCACTGATTTACACCCAATGAAAAAAACATATATAACTGTGCTTAAAACAGTACAATAATCAATAACATAACAAAAAAAAAAAGAAAAGAAAAGATCATGATGATTATGGCAATTTGCTAACACTGAAAACAAGTCAAATATGGAAGAAGGAAGACAATGTAGAGAGCGTATAGTAATAGAAGTTTGAGAAGTTGTACATTGGCATGGATGCAGTCAGAGTGCGTAGAGGAGCATGGAGGTTGAGCAATCCAATGTGCTCCCACGATCAGACTTCCTTCCTTCAATTGTCCCAAACAGTTCTCACGAACACGAATTAATTCTGTTATCTCTTCATTTGTCACTGGGTCCTGCATTTTTTTTTTTTCTTTTTGGTGATTAGAGTATCTTGAAAATAACCCATAAAAGAATCACTCAATGAAGGTAAAAATGCAGGTGGAAAGTTTATGGATGCCATACCGAACCCACCCTTAGTTAGAAAATGTGTATATCCCTATGTTGAACCATGCATTTCATAAAGTAACGTAAGTAAAGTACATCTAAATATTTATTAGTGAAATGTCTGTTTTAGGTAATTTAACTATATATATTTTATTAAAAGAGTAGAATTGGAGACCGAAAAATATGATAAAGAGATGAATTAGCTTTTAATATCCATTTGCATATATAAGCAACAATCTTATTGCGTTTGCAATGTAAAAACTCACTTGTGAGTCTTGACCTCATAATTTGATATTATACAATTATTTTAATAATATTTCAATTGTCACTCAATATACAATCATACAAACTTACAATTTTATAATAAATTTTTAAACATCAATTTATTTACAATCTCATCCAAGAGGGAACTCATACATTTTTGTTTTTCATCAACATTATCTTATTGAAAAACATTAATTTTGTCAAAAATAACTTTTAAAATCAAAGTTTTTAAATTAAATACAAATCATTACTTGCAAACTCACTTTTCAATAAAATCAAATTCATGAAAAATTAAGTTTATAGAATTTAATCTAAATACACATCGAGATGCTAATTAAAGATTTTTGTATTTAAAATGTGTTGGTCTTTGATATACATTTCTAACCAACACATTAAATAATTGGGATGCAGATCGTTTCTTGTAATGGATTTCTCATGAAGAGCATGAAGCCATACTTCTATTGCCAGTCATCCATGTTTTTCGTAATAAGAGCTGTGTTTTTGTTTGGACGTGCTTTTCTTGATAAAAATTACTTTTTTCAAATAATATGTTTTTATTTTTAGTTTGCTTAGATGTGTTTTTTTTTTAAAGGTGAAGCAATAGAAAAAGCACATTTTTTGCATTTTTTTTTTTAGTTACAGTTTTGTGCTTGAGAAAAAAAAAAGACCATTTTTACGACTTGAAGAAGCTTTTTAAATATTAAAAAAAATTACTTGACAAATCTTGCATCTAACCATAAAATAACTTTCACTTGTATAAAAGATTTTCTAAAATAGTTCATACGAAAAATCATTTTTGAATGTTCATCCAAACCAAGCGTCTATTCTATATATAAAAAGAATTAAATGACTTGACTTTGTCATGTGTCATTTTGACCATGTCATTTAACATTTCTATTTTGATATTTATTTCTAATAAATAATACTTATGTGAAATGTAAATCTTGAATGTTGTAATATGTTTATTGTTATAATTGATAGGTCATGATTTTAAATTAAAAAAAATTTTATAAGTCAAATCTTTTAAAATTCTTCCTTCTTTCCTTTTTTATTATTATTTTATTTCTTCTTTTTATTTAATGATATATTTCTCTCACTTTTTAATTTTTTATGAATTAAATTTAAAATTTTAATTATTTTTATTAGTCTGAATTAATCAAAATTATTATTAAACTTTTTTGAATAAAAATACTAAATATTAACAAATATTAAAATAAGTTTAAAATAAATAATGAATATATAATTTTAAATTATGTAAAATTAAAAAAAACACTAATTTATTAAACATCTCTTTTAAAATTATTATAAATAATTTTTTTTAATTAAATATTATATTATAATTTTTAAATAATATATCAATATTTTTTAGTTTTATTTTCTCTTTTAAAATTTTTTCATACATCACACAGGTGTTATGCTAATTAGTAATAAAATGACTTGAGTTTTATGAGTAGCAAGGATCAATGACTATAAGATCTGACAATAATATACAAGCCAAGGCTAATGAATAACTAATTATGCTTCCGACAAGCTGTAAGATATTTCAGAAACTGAAGGTTTGCTTTGAATGGCCGAAAATATATATTAAAATCATTTTCCAGCTCAAAGGAATATGCTTTAGTTTGTAATTGACTCAACTTGATTTCACTGCCTTTACTAGAGAAAAAGACTAAGTTTGTTTTGAGTATCTTATGTTTTAGTTGAACAAGTCTTAAAACATGTTTTGGTTCTGCTTTTACTAAAACTATTTTTCAGAAAACATTTCTCAAAATGAGACTAATATAGAAAATAAAAAATAATTATTTTCAACGTTTTTGGAAATAAGAAGTTAAAAATATGATGGTAATTTTATAATAATAATAATTATTATTATTATATTTAACTACACATGTTTTTGAAAATCTAAAAGCCTGAAAATAGAAAATGTTTACTTAGTCATGACCACGATCTTCTACTACGTTGTAAAGACAATAGAGGACAAAATAGTACAATAATTAATATTTGAAAAAGATCATGATGATTATGGCAAGTTGCTAACAAAGAAAACAAGTCAAATATGAAAGAAGGAATACAATATAGAGAGCATATATTATATAGAAGATTTACACGTTATACCATGAGGGTTACCTGTTCTTGCGTAGAGGCATCAAAAAATTCAAAGACGTCATAATATTTAGCAGACATCCTGTGAATATATGGTTCCTGTCGGTCTTCGAGTATTTCTGTGATTGACAAATTCTGAAAATGACACGTAAAAGAATCACAATTAGACAAAAAGTGTCTGTACCCCTACGTTGCACCATGCAATTTAGAAAGTAAGGTAGGTAAAGTCTAAATAGCTATTAATGAAAATTAAAAAAAAATCTGTCTTTCCATAAAAGTAAATTATCAGTTTCATTTGAGTCCAGTCAACTTTTTTTTTTTTAAAATTAACTTGATTTTTATGGGAATAAAATAGATCATGATAATTGAGAGTTTGCTTGATTTTTGATGCACCTAGAATATCCCCCACTTTAAGGGTAGGGGATTAATTTTTTCGCTTTCGATTTTGTCTCTTGCGAATTTTTCTTTCAAATAATGTCTATGTTTGCACTTTGAATGTAATTTTAATGATTTCAAATTTTATGTTCCTTTTTTTTATCCCTAATTTTATCTCACCAATTAAATACCAAAATCTCAAGATAAGAAGTTAAAAATATAGTAATACTTTTGTAATTATAATGAAAATTTTATTACCTAAACATATTTTCGAAAATCTATACATAGAAAATGTGTAGTGTCATGACCATGATCTTCTACTACAGATTAAAGATAATACAGTACGAAACAGTACAATAATTAGTAACATAACAAAAATAAAGATCATGGTCACGATGGCAATTTGCTAACAACGGAAACAAGTCAAATATTTGTTGAAATCTTTTTCTAGCTTAAAGGAATCTGCTTTGGTTTATAGTTGATTCAAATTGATTTTGCTGCTTTTAGTGAGCAAAGAAAATAAAAACATGATAACTTATTGAGGGATTAGACAATCTTCTACTAGCTAGGGAGTAAAAACAGTGGAGAAAAAGAAAGAACAATAACAAGTTGGGTTTGGATTATTTTTGGATCCAACTCCTCTTGTAAACAGGGGATTGGGGTTGGAAAAATTTTTTGGCCAATCCTATTTAACTCAACCTGCACATATGTGGTTGGGTTGGGTTTAACATATAAAAAATGCTGCTAAAAAAATAAAAGTTGCAAATCTAAATTTCATTACACAAGTTATACATAAATTGCATAATAATTGTAGGAGTTGAAGGACTTCAAATTTGAGAGCTACCACTGATATTTTTTAAGTCAAATAATTAGTGTCCTACCATTAATTTTGAGAGTCGTGTTAACCAATCATTTATGAAATAAGCAACAAATATTCAAGAATCACATAAAATTAGTTAAACTGCTAACATAATATGTTTGCCCTGACCCAAACATAATCATGGGTAAACATGGATTAAGATCCTTGATGAACTAGGAAAAAAAATTATCATGATTATGATACGGCAATTTGCAGCGGTTAGCTAACAATGAAAATAAGTCGATTACGGTAGAATGGAGATAATATTGAGACGGCGTACTTGGGTGAAGTGGTAAGCACTCGATCGGGCATCATTCAATCCTGTCACATGAAAGTACGCAATTGAAATAATATAAATAGCTTAAATATGTGCAAGAAAATTGCTTGTGAGAATATCTGTCTGAAGAGGTAAAAGGGAACTGTTGCTTACTTCGACAAGCCTCGCGCCACGTTCTCCGACGCTCCTCAACGGCATTTTCTATTTCTCTCTTGAAGTCTGAAGCCAGTTTCATTCCCTCATGATCAGAATCCACAAACTCCTCAAGGCCATTGCTCTCATCCATATTTTCTTTTCCTCTATTAATGATGGACTCATTCAATCCTGTCACATGAAAGTACGCAATTGAAATAATATAAATAGCTTAAATATGTGCAAGAAAATTGCTTGTGAGAATATCTGTCTGAAGAGGTAAAAGGGAACTGCTGCTTACTTCGACAAGCCTCGCGCCACATTCTCCGACCCTCCTCAACGGCATTTTCTATTTCTCTCTTGAAATCTGAAGCCAGTTTCATTCCCTCATGATCAGAATCCACAAACTCCTCAAGGCCATTGCTCTCATCCATATTTTCTTTTCCTCTATTAATGTCTAAAGCCAGTTCTCTTCTCGTCACAGGAGTGATAGACCCTTGTTTTGTCCTGAAGGTATTGCTATAGTATTAAGGCAATTTTCGACGACCCTTTGCAATAACCCCAAAAAAAAAAATCAAATAATTGATATAGCATTAAGGTAAGTCTGCATCTGGAAGCCATTCCAGATAACATACTGTTTTTAAAATGGAAAACCAGCCTGGATGAATGCGACGGATACGCGTTTTCTCGCGGCCTTTGTAATAGAATACATTATAGTGAAGTGCACAGACAGTTCCTACAAATAAAAAAAAAAAATACCAAGACTTTGTGAGGGTAAGGAATCCATTAGTGCGCTCAAACCACAAAGTCAAAATTGGTGGTTGGAGAAAGAGAAACCAGATAGGCCATCACTGTGACCTGGCCATAATTTTATGGCAATTCTTTTCCTCTCTTAATGTCTAAAGCCAGATCTCTTCTCGTCACAGGAGTGATAGACCATTGTTTCGTCCTGAAGGCATTGTTATGGTCTTGGGGCAATTTTCGACGACCCTTTGCAATAACCCCAAAAAAAAAAAAAAATCAAATAATTGATATAGTATTAAGGTAAGTCTGCATCTGGAAGCCATTCCAGATAACATACTGTTTTTAAAATGGAAAACCAGCCTGGATGAATGCGACGGATACGCGTTTTCTAGCAGCCTTTGTAATAGAATACATTATAGTGAAGTGCACAGACAGTTCCTACAAATAAATAAAAAAAACTAAACTTTGTGAGGGTAAGGAATCCATTTGTGCGCTCAAACCACAAAGTCAAAATTGGTGGGTGGAGAAAGAAAGAGAAACCAGATAGGCCATCACTGTGACTTGGCCATAATTTTATGGCAGTTGTTTAGGAATTTTTGGTGAAGGAAACTTGTTGTGTGAGGACGAGCCTTGTGCTGAGGAAGATCGAATCATCAATAAGCCTTTGTCTTGTGTAAGTTGTTGTGCTTCATTTTCCTCCTTGAATCGCATCATAATCAACTTAAATTCCACACAAAGCGAACCCATTTGTGCTGAGAAATCTTAATATACACACTCATCTGGAGAATCTTAATTGACATATAGCTGTGTTATATTCTGCAGTTGGGATCCAAATCAAATGCAGAACATCCATCAAAGGGAGGAACCCAAAACCCTGCCTGACGATGAGAAGGGCAACCATGAAATTCGGGTTGCAGTTGGACAGATGAGCTCTGTAAGTCAACGTCTTCCCCTGTAACTCTTGTCTGTCAGTGCAGAAAAAAGTGATGCTAATCGTCATTGCTTGTAACAAACCGCAGAGCAAACAAGGTCTTCTAAACTTCTGCTTTGGGGTAATAGACTCTCCTACAGAGCAGCGTGGCCCTCTCAAGGTTTTATGGTCAGATGCGAAATTCACAAACGTCAGCGACAACAACCCACAGGCACAGGTTCTTCTAAAATACTCACAAGCGTTTCTTCAGTTGCAGCCAAAGATGATGCAATCTTTTCCTTGTTTTCAATTTTATGCTTCTCTGTCTCTGTTCTAACAAATATTGGACGGTGTATGTTGCAGTTGGACGAGGGTTGCAGAGTTTTAATGAAGCCATCGGTACGTTAATCATCTGCTTGGACTTGGACTTAGAACTTGTGTTCGATTATCATGGCCCTTTTAAATTGCGGTTACGGTGACATTTATGATTATGTTATAATTTTAAAAATTACGAATAATTATAAAAAAAATATAATTATTACAGTTACGTATAATATTACATATACAATTACAATTGCGGATCTTAATTTAGAACCATGTTGTTTTTACCTTACAGGACCTCACCAGTTGTGGAGAAAGAACAAGAGCACAAAGGGAAGAGAATTGGAAGCGGAAGGAAAGCATGGGAAGAGCTGCTGCGTGGCTGGCCACCTTGACATTTTGTTTGTATTTGTTTTCAACAATATGCAGTCGCCCACTTTTCCAATCACGAGGACCCCATTCGCTGCTGCTTGCCATCATCGCAATGTTCAATTTCACGGTGTTGGTTTCAGCTGCTTCTGTTATGATTGTTGTTGGTGCGAGATGCACCCGGACGCAGATCACCATGCTGCTGATTTCTGCCGTTACTCCGCTTTTTGCTTAGTCAAATGCTTCAGTAATGGAATGTAAGATTGAATCGAGAATAAAAATATTTTATATGTAATGTTTACAGCTAAGTACCAAATTCAATGGTGTTCGGATTTCAGTGGTCTTAACTTCTAAGAGGATTAAATTGTGATTGAATTTATTATACTTCTAAGTGAACTTGAATTTTCGATTCAATTTATCACCTCCATCAAGCCTTTTTTAAATAATATGAAGTTTATTTTAATATTAAATTATTTTTTAAAAATTTTTTTATCTTACCAAATCACCTAAACTTTATCTAACTTGAAAACATTAATTTTGTTGTTTAATGAAATGAAAGTTATCCTCGTGTATACACCACATGACTTACGTGCATATTACGTGACCATTTAGTTAGATGATGTTGTAGAGTAAAATACAATTTATACCTTTAAAATTTATCCTTTTATCAAATTACTTCTTAAAAAATATTTTTATCTCACTAAACCCCTTGAAGTTTATTATAATTTGAAATTAGATATTAACTTTATTTATATTTAATAGAAAAATTAATATTTTTAAATCAGAATAAAATTTATGAGAGTTTAATAAGAAAAAAAAAGAAGATAATTCGATATTAAGATAAATTTTAAGAGTGTAAATTATATTTTATCCCATAATTTAAACTAAAAGATAAGTTTTCAAGGAGCTTTGCGTCACAGAGTTGAGTTGTAATAAGGGATGCAAACTTTCCTTAGCTGAAACTACGTTGGTCTTTGATCTCCATGTTTCTAAATTTCATGCTTTTTTTGTTGTTCAATGATTCATTAAGTGGTCATTTTCTTTGTTAAATAGCATGCATGCCCCTTTCTTTTTGGTTATCTTAATTACGCTTTCCTTCTCATGCATTTATGTTGTATGTGATGTCTAATAAACCAATCGACATCATTGTTTCTCTAGTTACAACACCTATTCGTATAGTCTCTCTAATTTGTAACATAATTTTTTATTTGCTTGAATCTTATAAAATTGATCATTGAATCAATGACACCGTTTTATTTATGCACAAATAATGTCCACATTATATTATGTGCTAACATAACCTCTTTCACATACTGCAAGCCATGATATGTCACCTAATATCATATGCTGATCTAGTCTCACCCAAAGACTATTGTTGTCTGAAATATGCAAATGTAACAATCACACTCAAATAATAAAGGAATCCAAAGGATTCGGTATCATCCCACGAATAATTGAATTTAATTTGAAATTATTTAATCTTAATTGAATTAAAGGAAAGTGTAACTACGAAAGTAATGCTTAAACAAAATAGATGAAGAGTATCAATCAATTATAGAGATATAGGGCTTTTAATTTCACCTTTGTTAATCAATCCTTTTATTACCTTAGTCAATTCATATACATGTTTTTTTATTCTCAATTTTACGATTCAATTTCTTAAGTTAATTAATACTCCATTTCAAATAGATGTTAAATTTATTTTCAAACTAACATATCCTATCTTTGTCAAGCATACATTAAATTAATATTAAGAATATATCAGTTTTTATGAGAAATTGTTAAATGATATACAAAAATCATGCATAACAAACAAATGGACATTCATGGAACTCAATTTAAGATATTTTTCATATAATTACCTTTTAGTTTCATATATAAATTGATGATCAAGCAATTATAAGGTTTAAAAACGAAATCCAATTCAAATTTAAAAGAAAAGAAATATGCAATTGAATTATCCTAAGATAAACAAAACTTTTAATTTATCCATCTATGTCCAAAAATAAAGGAGTTAGAACTTTATTGAAAGTAAAATAACAAGATGAGAAGAAAACTCAAAAACAAACATTTAAAACCCTTCCAAAAATAAAAATCCTACACTATTGTCTCTTTACTCCTTTTATATTCTTTAAAGAATTAAGGCAGTTAAGGTTACAAGATATCGCACTTCCAAAGACTTGCGTAAACTTATAGTAGATTTTTTTATTCCAATTCGGTTAAATTAGGAGAAGTTATCAAAATACGTTAAGAAAAGAAGAAAGATAATTAAAGTAGCATTTACTGACAAAAGTTAGACTCAAGATATGTCTAATAGGACTCCAATTTAAAACCACAAATCGTTTAGTTTGCCTTTCATTCGAGAGCCTACCATGTTAGTAGGTGACCACTTTCCATTGCAAAAACCAAGCAATTAAGCAAGGCACACAACTGTTGCACTGTAGCTACTTTGCTATGCATTCTTATGACCACATGTAAGGGTGGCAAATGGATAAATTAGATTAATTTTAGGTTAGATCATTAATGAATAGATAAAAAAATAATCTAATAATTCATTTAAGATCTATTAAAAATTATTAAAATCATTCAATCCATCTATAATTTATTTTAATAGATAATATCCAATTCATCTATTGATCTATTTTAATTGAATGGATATTCAATCCATCCATCATCAAGTACATGCATATAGATAGACTACTATATTTAAATACATTTCATTCTTCTAACCATTACATTAGTTAGTATATTAATCCATAAATTAACTAAAACTAATTCAATTCATTCAAATATATTAAATTTATTATTATAATTAAATGAATTCGATTGAATTTAGATATGAATGGATTAGATGGATTATAAATTCATAGATCTAATTGTTACATCTAACCATATGTGAGTCATGTCGGGAGCACCAAATTGACCACCAAAGAGGAAATAAGAGACCCATGGAAACCAATGGTACTATGCGTTTCCAGTCCATGTGTTACCAGTCCATGCTTTGCAATCCCATTTTATTATCTCTATCATAGGGTAAAAAGTAGAATTTCTCTTCAAACATACTTTTGGATTTTGGATTTTTTTGTTCATTTTTCTAGCTGGTGCATAAAAATATCTCTATCCTTTGGTGTAACTTCAAGTGAAACTCTCGTACAATTAACTATTAAATTCATAAAGTAGATAAGGAAAATACCAATGAATTTTTGCGAAATTATGAAAAGCAAAATTGTTAGTTAGACCAAATTATTGTACTTATTTGGTTCAAATATTATTTCTACTTCTCTTTATTAAAGGTTGCTATTTACTTAATAGATTTTTTATTTTTTAGATTTGATGTATGGATCTGAGTAGTATTTTGTATTCAAATATTTATATCGGTTTAGCTTTATGGTTTCTTAAATTAATAAAATTGGAGAATTGAAATTGGATATATAACTAATGAGAAATGAAGATGTTTTTCTGGATTGAATTAGTATAGTGAATGAACTGTCTTATAAACTATAATAGTATATTTATATGTCTTCTTCCTTCTTAATGACATTGTATGTTTTCTGATAAAAGTTCTATCCCCTAATAACTATCATATAATCATGCAATCAAATCGCTTTCTTAGATAAAATTTCCCAATCATTTGAGCAAAACCTATATACAAGTGCCAATTATTATAAGAAAATTTAATTTAAATAATTTAAAATGCATAGTAAAATTATATAATAAAATGTAAATAATTAATTATTGATTATTTTTAAAATCTTAGTTTTAGTTACCAAATTAATTAGTATACAACAATAATGCTAATCCTTTATGCTTCAATCAATTTTAGCTAAATAGATTACGCTTACTTATCAAACACCCTTAATTAAGTATCATGACATTATGATGTAAAATTTTTAAACCAACTACTTATTAGTTTATATTTGTAAGCTTTAATTCATTATATCTTCTTTAATATTATTCCGTAAATCACACCAGTGCTAACCTAATTTTTAGTCATAATTTTCTTCTTTTCTAGTTAAGCATAGGCCTTTCATAAAAAAGAAAAGTCAAAGGTAAATTAGGGAAATCATGTAACTAGTGCAAGTCCAAAACAGTGTAACTTCTAGCGTTATATACCCAAACATGTTTATAACAAATGTGTCTCTTTGATATATTACTTGGATGTGCTTACAGACGCAAAGTAATACTGAACCTAACCTCAATAATGCGTTGTACTTACAGACGCCAGTAAAACTGAACCTAACCTCAATAATGCTTTCTAGGCCAGATTACACACGGAAAAATTAACACGAGCTACAATTACTTAGGCTTTCGTTTGATGGTGTTTCTCTTATGGGAGTGGGGTAATTTTCTACCAAGCACAAGATTCACTTGAACAGGCTGGATACAGCAGGCACCCACTTCAGTCTCAGATGCTGTACCATTTGGCAGATTATTCTCTTCAACATGAGAAATTTTCACGCGCTCCTCCTCTTAGAGTAGTACTTATTCTAACTCAATACAAGTAAATGCAAGATAAGTATATAAAAATGATGTCAAACTTGACATCATATGCTTATATGTCTTACATCCACTTGCATGGGATAAGAAAAAACACTTCAGGAATATAAGACATATAAGTGGGATCTAAATTCTAATTAAAAAGCAGGCACAAAAGGCAGGCTTCCCCACCATGTGTTTTTTGGTCATCCAGCATGTTCCATATTATAAGTGTGGTCAACGATAATGACTATAAGAATCAGTTAATTCCACCTTATTTTCTGTCACAGAATAACTCGAGAAACGATATGAGTGCATATCAGCATAGAAACATCATATGCGTATATTGAATCTATGAATACATATGGTACTTTTCCCAGTTTTTACAATGTCATGCATGACACAATCTACACAGTATTAATTTACAAAAACCAATCATAACGTCATATTAGGGGGGAAAAAAACCTAGAGTAATAAACGCCCATGCAGAAAGTGACCTTACCAAGTAAAAACAACTTGAGAGCTTACACCCTGCAGTGTAGCAAAGAGAACAAACTGGAAACTGAAACTTTAATGAGTCAGTACATATCCCTCACCCAGTGAATGATAATTAAATGAAACCCAACCACAAAATGTAAGAACCACAGAGACCCTGGTTGACACAAACTACTTACAAGCATAAGGATCTGAAAAAGCCTGACAAGCATGTGAATATTGAATGCATGGAACAAACATGAAAAATCATCGACAAACCTCTAGTATTGCTCAGAACCAGTGCTGACAGGCAGATAAAACATTCAAAAACCCTTAAAGCTTTGTAGTCTTAAAACAGTCCTCCAACAAGGCGCACTATGTAAAATACCCATTTATTAAGATTCTCATTTCTCAGGCAACAACTTCCAGTGCCTTCAAGACTCCAAACGTAAATAGTAAAAATGTATTTGCTGCTTAAGACCAACAAATGCAATATGGTTTGAGGGTTGGAACCTAACCACCTGAATATAACAAAATCATATGACCAAATCCGAATAAGTATACACACTTCAACAAACTGACCAATTTTAGTTAGTTCATGTTTGCGTTTGGGGCATGGGTTTTACTTTACTAAATCAAGTATGGTATAACCTGCTGCATAAATTGCCAACTTCGACAATTTGTCAAAACTCAGAAACTGTCAGTAACAGATGATATTCAATCCTTTTCTGCTACTTTACATTCACTTCAATGTTGCATTTTCCAATGATACAGAACAGACAAATGGTCTTCTGAGGGCCATGCCACTGGAGAGCAACCAAGTGTGTAGAAATAATTGCATTGCAAAAAAGGAAAACTACGTGGGTGTTAAGTCAACACTCTAAGGAAAAACATGAATGCTTCTTTAGCATCCTCTTGTACTCCCCGAGTACAAAATCTCAAAGTAACAAAGCATTCCAGCAACAAATATTACCAGTGCTTCATGCATTTTAGGATGATACCATATCACATAAATCCCATGACACCATATAACATATATCCCATGATACTAATCTTTTGACAATATTTATTGCTGAAGTAGTGCTCTTAATACTACTATCAGTGGTACCTCAACAGAGTGCTGGTTAGTTCACTTCGGTGCTGGTCACAGCACTGGAAAAAAAACATAAGTGATCCATATTAACTAAACATCTCTTTTGCGATAAAAAACCAACTTTTGATGCATTCAGCAGGAAAAAAATCCAATAATTCTTAACCAAACAAGTAGCATCTCTGGCCTTGGTCTCTGTCCAAATGAACAGAACATGGAGCAGTCTTTCACATTATCCACCCATATGGCATTATAAATCGAGGTTTAATTACACATCACATGTTCAACACTTGTCTTTCCATCTCTAATTAACTTCAATCCTTACAGCACAATTTCAAGAACTGATAATACATCCCATCCAGAGAAGACCCAAAATAGCCTGATTAGACATAACCTTTGTTTTGTGACAAATTCCCAAAAGAGGCTATAACTTGGCAATGTTCCTTTGTCTCAATTGTAGGTATCATAACATGCATAAGCTTCAAAGGTCATCCTACAGCAGCCTCTTTTTTATATCAGATCTGTTCATAGACAAATTCACTGGTGACCACAGTGCGCAACCTTCACCGGTCATTATCCCTTACGGAAATATATAGAGATGCCATTTCGAGGACAGAAAAATCTCAAAAAAATAGATTTACTTATATAAATGCTTCATGCACTTCACATAATGCAAAGCCAAGAAGTTATCAAATGGACTTACCTCAATAATAAGACCCAGATCCACCACCACCCATGTAACTGCTACCACCCACACCCCTGCCAGAATAAATTGATGAATACGAGCTGCCACCAACCTACAGCACAGGCACAACATAAGAATATAACAAAAACATACCCACATATAACACTACTTCCTATCAAGAAAGATGAGGAACATTACATCACTTCCACGCGACATGTAATCACCACCATAACTTGAAGAATACATACCACCATCACTGCCACCAAAAGAACCTGACATGCAACACACAGTAAAGATGCAAAGACTAAGCAAACAATTTTGATGTTTAACAACATATCAGATTATTTGCAACGAAATCAACCTCCGCCATAACTCATGCCTTGTCGACTGCTATACATCCCATGTGAATCTTGACTAGAAATGGAACTTCTGCTGCCACCATATCCCAGACTAGATCTTCCAAGTCCTACCAACCAAGATGTAAGGAATGAGGTTCCAGAGAAAAACAGGTTTGGGTTGAAGGGAATGCAAGAATCCTGATTTTAGAGGAAACTAACCTATCACCATAAGCATCTCCATACTGTGAAGCACTACCCCCATAGTCATAGTCCAATCGAGATCTTGATTGGCGAGCACCAGTATCCACATATCGTGGAGGAACATCATCCTGAATAGAAATAAAATGGAAAAAAATTAAATTTGCTAAATCAAGCTTATACGAAAGTAAAATGAGATTCAAAACAGTTACAATTGGAATAGATGTGCAGAAATTAAACTTACTATGGCAGCATAAGGACGTTTTGAGCCAGATAGAGTATCATAATCACGAGGCCGTCCTTCACGGTAACTTAGATGAGGAGGAGGAGGAGGAGGCCTCTCAAATCTTTGTTCATAGCCATCATCCACATAACCTCTTCTTGGTGCAGCACGAGATGTACTTCTAGGAAGCTCAGAGTAGCCAGGACCACGAGCTGGATAATCCCTGTAAGATGGGCGCCTTTCAGAAGCCACCCTTGAGCCATAGTCTGCGACAACTCTACTTCTTGGAGGGGGCAGATCGTCACGTCGACCATAATCTCTCTTTATACTACTTTTTGGATATGCAGGAGCTAACAAGACAATATAGTGGTATTTTGTTCATAAAGAAAGAATAAACAATAGTAATTCTGTGAGAAGAAACTTTATAATACATACCAGCCTGTCTCCTGTCATACGATCTAGCTGGAGGAGGCAATGGCCTAGATCTTACTTGCATGGACATGACAGGACGCCTATCTCTCACACTAACAGGCCTGACTGGTGGAAGACGACTTCCAATTCCTCTTACCCCACGTGCAGGAAGACTACGTGGTGCGGGTCGACTCCATGAAGGCCTTGACATTAGTCCAGATCCGCGGCCAGATCGATAGTCCCCACGACTAACATGTTTTCCACGGCCTCGCTGTAGTGGTCTTGACAATCTGGCCCTAACTTTTGCCTGAAAGAAGCTGGAAGCTTTATAAAATGCCAAATTTAACCGTTGCACATATACAGTTTAGTCAAAAGCCAAAACAGACCTTCTTGTCACCTTCACCCAACTCCGTACCGGTGATGCTTTCAGCACATCTCACAGCAGCATCATGTGTGGCAAATGTAACAAATCCATAGTCCTTCCTGCGGGCAGCTGGCATGTTCCTGGCAAGCTCAATCTTTTCAATCTCCCCATATTTCTTAAGAAGATCCCGGACATAGTCTTCATCCCATGAAGGAGGCAGTGCATCAATAAACACAGTTTTAACCTGCAACTTAAACACACTTGATCAATAAATAAAAGGTATTCTAACAGCTAAGCACCAGAGATCAATTCAAGGATAACCTTCAGATTGTCCACACATAAAAAGTTAGAAACTACTGAAGTGTCTTCTTGTCCACCCTCAAAAGTAAACTGGATTAAATTCGTAGAATTTACTAATCAACCATAAAAGTAAACCGAAAGTGGCTTTTTCATAGATAACGAATTGAAAATAAGGTTATGATATCCGAAGTACAGCCATCCAAATAAATTAACCACTATTGGTGTTGGAAGACAGCAGAGATGTTTACAGCAAGCCCAAATGCTTCAACAAGATCAAAGAACCATACCATGCAGGTTCTATATACATCCCTGGTGAAAGCAAGGAATTTAAATTCAGAAAAATACCTGCGCCATAATTTCATCCCCTGGGTCTATAAAGGAATCTGCAAAGGAAACCTTTGCAGGCTTATCAACTCCAAACACAACATCTCTCTTTTGCAGTCGCTTAAAGGCATCCATGGCATCTGAGCGAGAGGAAAATTCCAAAAAATGCAAATCCACGATTCATTCCTTTATCATTACTATCTTCTACTAAGGTCAAATCCTCAACATTTGCAACTCCATAATGTTTCAACTTCTCCTTTAACTGGTACCAGAAGTTGCATTAATAGTCAGAAACTCATCAAACTTCAGTGAAGAGATAACCACTGGTAAGCATAACTCAGGCCTTGAAGGTGGCAAGAAATAGGCCCAAATAAGAAAAAAAAAAAAAAAACTTACAGCTTCCTTTGTCCAAGTCTTGCATATGTTTCCCAAATAGAGGGTATCACTGTCCTGACTTGGAGTAACACCACATTGTTTGCCATTAATCTGAAATTGCATTGATGAAAACATGATTTAATACGCTAACAATTTTAAGTCCACTTTAAACTTGAGAAGATCAAACATTACCACTGGATTTTTAAAGCTCTGATACAGCTCGTTTTGCTTGTTCCACAGTTTCAAAACGCAAGAATGCAAATCCCTTGTTCTTTTTAGTCTGAGGATTCATCATCAGTCTGACTTCAGTAACCAAACCAACTTCACCAAAAACCTTCCTCAGATCATCCTCAGTAGCATCCTTGTCTAGGCCTCCAACAAATACTTCAAATTCCTTCCGCTTCCGCCTCTCCTTTACAACTTCGCGGTGTTCCTCTTCCTCCACATCAGCCATTTCTGCATGCTCGTGCTCCTCACCAGCATGCTCGTGCTCCTCACCAGCATGCTCATCATCCTCTTCCCCATCAATTTCTTCATGAACATCTTCAACTTCTTCCTCACCTGTATCACCCTCTTCTTCACCTACATTCTCTTCATGTTCTTCCTCTATTTCATCCCCCACTTCATGAACCTCATCTTGTTCAATTTCCTTCTCATCATAATCAACTCCACCATACTCCTCAGGTTCATACTCAGGATCATTATCCTCCAAATCTAAGCGTTCATCTTTTTCATATTCATCTATAGACTCCTTAACCTCCTCTTCATCGTCTGCCATAAAATAGAGATTTCAAATAATCCCAGTCAAAACAGACTTTACTTTTCCAACATCATGTATCTAATAAATAACGGTAGTCCATATTCCATAATCAATCCTCATCAGTCATGGTTGAAATTATTTCCATCATTGCATAACCTATAACACTACCACATAAAAGAACTGAAAAAGAACATGAGCCCAAAAAAAAAAACAAAAAACCTTCACAGCATATGCAACCCATATAATAGCCTCTAAACTCAAGGAGCTAAAAGTACAACAGAAGTGAGAATGGCTAATACCATCTAAACATATCTAGCAACAGGTTCCTATATATCACTATAATTTCTAAGGGTGTGTTTGTAATCATTAAAACTATAATTGAATTAAATTAAATTAAATCGAATTGAAAATCAATTCTTAAATTTGGAACTCTTTGTAAAATTTAATGATTTGCATTGATTTATAAATCAATTTTTATATTTGGAATATAATAAAAAGGGATTGAATTGATCTTATTTTAAAAATTTACATTTTTACCCTTATAATAATATTATTATTGAATAGTAAATATATACAAAACCTACTAAAAGACCATTTTTATGCCAACCTAATTAAAATCTATTAAATTTTCATGGATTTCCAAATTATATTAATTCCCATTTTATAATTTTTGAAACAAATAATTTGATTAACAAATAAAATCAAATCCCAAAATTTATCATTCCAAACACAACCTAAAAGAATCTTATTTGCTGCTATATTTCCCTTAAGCAATAAATCAAGCACCAAATAAGAATGAAAAATAATCACAAGCATTAAATACACAGCAACCTAATCAAAGTATGCTTTCACCAGTATTTTCCTTAAAAAATTCAGTCCAAGATAATCACAAGAGAAATAAACAATATAAAATTTGTATACATATTCACAAGTAAAGAACCCGAGAATATTGATGACCAAACTTAAGCAAAATTTTGAACTTTGACAAACCACATGTCGCATAACAGCCACAACATGCAGCAAATGGTAATTAGAAATACTACTGCACGGATCTCGGTCTCCTCAGATCTAAATGAAAATTTCCCACAAAACTTGTACTGGAGAAAAAGGAAAAGGCACTCACTTTTCACCGCAGCCAACCCATTAGGTACAGAATTTGCTTCTGCTACAGCCTCTGGAGCCATTTGGTTCATATCAATAGACTTGTCTTCAACAGGAGATTTTTCCTCAACGACGGGTTTCTCCTCGACGACTGGGTTCTCTTCGGCCTTGGGCTCCTCCTCAAGAACCGCCTTTTCTTCATGCTTCACAACCTCTTCCGCAGCTTCAGGCTGCTGAGCAGCCTTCGGCGTTCCCCTGGTTGCTCTGCCAGCCCTCTTTGCACCACCAGCCGCAGCCCCCCTCTTCACCGTTCTCGGTGGCATTTTTCGCAGCCTTACCCGAATCAAAAGGGAAAAAGAAAACCCAAGATTCACAAACCAATTTGACCCAACCTTTTGCGGATCAGAAAACCCTAATTTTAATCGAACTCAAAACCAAAATTGGAAGAGAACCCAATTGCTGAAATATGAGCGAAGAAAGGAAACTGGGAATCGAAAGCGCCGAAGAAAATCCTAGAGAGGGAGAATCGAATTCGAGAGAGGGACAAAGTAAAACCCTTGGAAGGAGAGAAAAAGCGAACTGAACTGGAACCCTAGAGTTGCATTTATAAGATGACAAAAAGAGAGGAAGGGTACATACTGCATAGGGTTCGGTGACACACACACGCCACATAAGTGAGAACCTATTTGTGCTTTATATGAAAAAAAAAATATTCTATTAAAAATAATTTTATAAAAAAATAAAAATATATTTAAAGTTAATTATAATAATATATAAAAATAATTCTTTATATTTAAAAATAATTATAATTATAAAATATAATTAAAAATATTTATATTTATAATTTTATTTTTTTATTTATATTCAATTAATTATTAATAATTTTTTAAAAAAACTAAATATTAGATATCAAATAAGAAAATCTTATTTATAATAGTATAGATAACCATGTTTTAAAGTCTTAATAATATCTTTTTGACATTAAAAGAAAAAAATTTTAAATATTAATATAACAAAAATAAGTTGTCCTAATTTATACCAAAAAAGAGTCTAATAACATAATTCATCTTATTTTTTAAGAATGATATAATTTTTATAATTGTTATCAATTTCAGCTTAGAATTTTTATATTGGTCCTTAGTAGGAGTTTGCATGGTTCGGCTTATAAAATAATTTTAAACTAATTCATAGAAAATAATTTGATTGATTCAGTTTGATTATACAATATAAGTTCAAACTATAATTACATTAACTGTTGAATTCAATGAATCTAGGTACACGGTTAATCAGGAATATGAGAAGAAAAAGATTCACTGTGATCATACCTAGATGTTAGACCCTCTACTTATACAGTGTGAGAAATATTTGAGTTCGTGGCCAGTCATCAATTTTGAAAGCTTATCCATATCTAATGATAATAATATCTTGTTTAACATATAGTATAAAATTTGACGGTATAAATTTATATTATATAATTATTTTTATTATATGTTTAGTTTAATATATGATAAGATAAAGTTATTCTATATATATATATTTATCTAATGACTATAGGATAAACTAATCAAGCCTTAGGTGATTTAATAAAACCTGATAAAATTATTTTATATCAAGTTAGACAAAAATATAATATTATAACACCAAATCAACCCTAGTCCTTAATATTCGTACTCTCTTCTTATAATTAAATATTATACTATCAGGTCTTATATTATTTTATAATATACTATCAAGTATTATATTATCAAGGTCCTTATCTTATACACTTATATCAAATAATACTTAAAAGTTTATTCATATATTATAAAATATATATTTAAATTAACTTATTTTATATTTTAAATAATTTATAATTAAAATTTTATTAAAAAAAATTTAAAAAAATTTTTTTTTTCATAAAAATTAATCTATCCCAAACATATACGAAAAGATTCCAGCCTAGGAGGGCTATTACAGCTGCGCTCGAGTATGGTACGTTGGAGTCATGTGGGTCTAGTTCAACAGCTGAGGTCCAGGCCCAATATATCAGTATATTACACATAATTAATTGAATTGGATATAATAAGCCATTAATTGAATCACTTTTTTTTTTATGCTTTTAATGCTTTTTTAAATTAAAATTGTAATTTCATATGGAAATTCTAAGGAATTAAAATTAACTAGTTCAAGCCCTTCTCAGTTGCAAACGTGGACCCTAAGAATTATTAAAGAAAATATTATATAACTAAAATTTTTTTATCATAACTTTTGACAAATGATTTGACATATTTATTTACTCTTGAATAGGTGAGTGATCCTTACTACTTAATTTTATCTAATAACCTTCCTTAATTCCTTCAAAATTCTAAGAAAAATTCTATTTATTTTTTTTGACTGTGTAACATTATTTAATTATTAATTCCAACCCTTCAAAATGAAAGGGTTCCAATACATTTCTAAATTAAAGACTCTCTCTTCAATTTTTTTATATGTTGTGATAAAAAAATAATATTTTTTTATATTTTTATTTTGTAAATATTTGTCAAACATATTTACTTATATCAAAATATAAAACATTTACATATATTTTATGAATATTACAAATGACTGTATATACTATCATAATCCCATGTCATTATTCCAGTTAATATTCATTGAAGTTACAAAGGATAATAATCGATATCCTGCATGAAAGGTGGTTTAATCTTTGAATTTGTAGTAGGAAGCTATTGCATAGTTAGAAAGAATTTGAGTAATGGGTTCAAAGTCATGAAAACCACTTTATGAACTATTTTAGAGAGTTGAGTGAAATTTCCTCGTTTGAACCATATGAATCAAGAATGAGAGTAAGGTTGATAATAAAAGAGATTGTACCAAGCGTTTATATAATCTTGATAGGTATAATATTGAGGAAAAAAGTTTTTTAAAAAAAGATCTTTGAGTAAACATTTGGACAGACCAATCTAAAGGGGAGTAAACTTTGACAATCTTGATTTTTGAAAATAGGATTTTTAATGAATCATTTTTATCTAGAGTATGAGTTTATTCTATATAATCAGTATCGACAAGTATGAATTCATGAAAAAGTCTATCCTTTTAAAAGTCTAGAGGGGGATAATGCCAAGAAGGTGGAAAGATTTTTTGAGCAATTTGTCGAGGGGTAGAGTTATTTTGACCGATCATTACTGTCCAATCAAAAATTAAAAGAATGGTTCAAGAAGAATTCTAAATATCTCAAAAGCAATTCTGCACGAAATGTTTCTTTAGAAGCTTTATTCCTAGCTAAAAAGTATAAAATTATGGCCAAATTAGCCACCTCTTTATTAAAAGAAGAGTTTTCAAAAAAACTTAAAGATGTGCTGTCAACAATTCGGTATAAAAGGAATTAAAACCCCTTTAAAAAGAATAAAGTGAAAACTTCAAAAAATTATTAAAACTTTTACAGAAAGGAAATAAAATTTAAAGGAAACCTCAATCATTCAGTATAAAACCTAAGACATCAAAAAATTATAAAAAAATCAAAAAATAATAAAGTCTGTTATAAATGTGGATAATTCGGACATTATAGAAAAGACTATGAGATAAAATAAAAAAATTAGAAAATTAAATCTAGGAGAATAGTTAGAAAAATGATTAATTAATATCTTAGTTAATGAACAATATTCTTCAACATTAGAAACGGAAGAAAATTTTGATCAAGAATTAGAAGCAGTATATAATATTCAAGAAGAAATCTGAATAGTGAAAATAATAGTACAGAAGATGAATGCTTAGGTCTTGAACCCTGTGATTGTCCAAAATGCATGAATCCTAAATCTATAAACGTGATAACTAAAGATCAAGCCTCTACTTTAATTTCAATAATAGATAAAATGCAAGACTCTAATTTAAAATAAGAATTTCTTCAGCAACTAAAATCTTTAATAGATGAAGAAGAAAATAGAAAAAATTATATAGAAAAAAGTGAAAAAAAATGTTTTAGCAAGATCTAAGACTATCGAAAAAGAAACTATTACTTTACAAGATTTACAACAAAAAATACAATATTTAAAACAAGAAATTAATCAATTAAAACAAAAGATATAGAATTAGAATTCAAATATTTAACATTACAGGGAAATCAACTAATTTCTTCACAGATAGAAAAAATAAAACAAATAGAAGTATCCTCTTCAGATCAAGATTCGTATATAAATTTATTAAGTCAGATTATAGTCCATAAATGGTGGTGTCCAACAGAATTGGTAGTTAAAGAAGAACGATTTCAATTAGTTACTTTGGTAGATTCTGGAGCAAACATAAACTGTATTAAGAAAAGGATTTATTCCAACAAAATATTATGAAAAAACTATAGAATCATTAAGTAGTGCTAATAGATCAAAATTAATTATTACTATAAATTATCCAATGCAAAAATTTGTAAAAACAAAATCTGTTACAAAACTTCATTTTTAATGGTCAAAAATATCTCTGAACAAGTTATATTAGGAACCCCTTTTTTAACTTTATTATATCTTTTTTTTTGTTAACAATTAAGGATTAATATCAACAGCTTTAGGAACAGAAGTTCAGTTCAAATTTCTTAAGCCTCCTCAGATAAAAGAATTAAACTTAGTACAAGAATCATTAATATCAAAGATAAATATAATTCAAAATAAACAAAAGTAACTAAACATGTTAAATAAAGAAATTTAATATTGACGGATAGAACAACAGCTATAAACTCCAAAAATCAAAGAAGAAATATAGAGAACTTACAAAAAATTTGGACAAAAAATTTGTAGTGAAGTCTCAAATGCTTTCTGGTCAAGAAAACAATATACTATAACATTACCATATGAAGATAATTTTAATGAAAAAGATATCCCGACAAAAGCCAAACTAATTCAAATGAATTAGAAATATTTAGAATATTATAAAAAAGAAATTCAAGAATATTTAGATAAAAGATTAATAAGACCTAGCAAATCTCCTTTGGAGCTGTGCAGTATTCTATGTTATGAATTCATCAGAATTAGAACGAGGTGCACCAAGATTAATAATTAATTATAAACCTTTAAATAAAGTATTAAAATAGATAAGATATCCAATTCCTAATAAAAGAGATTTAATTAAAAGAATACATAATGCTTTAATTTTCTCAAAATTTGATATGAAATCAGGATATTACCAAATTCGAAGTAGAAGAAAAGGATAAGAATAACCAAATTTTCGACTAAGAGAAACCACAATGAATAATCCATGACATATTGTCATCCCTTGAAGCTTTGGAGAGAACTTGACGTCACACAAACATCCTCAAAGCCTCTTCAATCACGAAAACTTGCTAAGTATGTCTGTTTGACTAAAAAGTCAAAGATAGACTAAAAGGACCTAAACTTTCGTCTAAGAGAAACAACATTGAATAACCAAGACATATTCTCATTCCATGAAGCTTTGCGGAGAGCTTGGGGTCACACAAACATTCCTCTTAGTCTCTCAAATCACGAAAATTTACTAAGTTTGTCCGTTTGACCAAAAAGTCAATGATAGACCAAAAGGAACCAAACTTTCATCTAAGAGAAACAATAATGAATAACCAAGACATATTGTCATCCCTAAAAGCTTTGGTGAGAGCTTGGGGTCACACAAATATCCTCTACACCTCTTGAATCATGAAAACTAGCTAAGTTCATCCATTGATCATAAAGTCAAAGATAGACCAAAAGGAAGCTAACTTTTGTCTAAAAGAAACAATAACGAATAACCCTAACATATTCTCACCCCTTAAAGCTTTGGGGAGAGCTTGGAGTCACACAAACATCCTCCAAGCCCCTTAAATCACGAAAACTTTGCTAAGTTCGTCTGTTTGGACAAAATGTAAAAGATAGACCAAAAGGAACCAAACTTTCGTCTAAGAGAAACAATAACGAATTCATGACTTACCTTCTATTAGTTATACCAAAATGATTCTTTTAAAATGATTTGCTGTATATACCTTTGCAAGATAGGCAAGCTTTATTTTCCTTTTTTGATTTCGATATTGTTCATATAAAAGGAAAAAATGGTTCATAAAGTGGTTTCATGACTTTGGACCCATTGTTCAAATTCTTCTTGATTATGCAATATCTTACTACTACAAATTCAAATATCAAACCACCTTTCATGCGGATACCAATTAATTATCCTTTGTAACTTCAATAAGTATCGGCTGGATAATGACATAGGATTATGATCTTGCTCAACAAAATAAAGAAGCAGACATAAGATGGTTAGTCTGAAGTATGCAAATCAAGTGGTGGAATAACTTTAACCGATGTCTTGATCAAAAATTAAAAGAATAGTTTTAGAAGAATTCTAAATATCTCAAAAGCAATTGTACACAAAATGTTTCATCAGAAGCTTTATTCCTAGCTTGAGAAGTCCAAAATTATGGCCGAATTAGCTGCCTCTTTATTAAAAGAAGAGTTTTCAAAAAAGATTAAAGATGTGTTGTCACACGCCTCTCAAGAACAGGATCAAGAAGACAAAGACAAAGTTGATTCAAGCCAAAGTTTTACTCCTCTCAATGAAGATGACTGCTATGGTATCACTCAGCTGTCTCAATACGAGTAAAAGATAAGCCAGCTCATTAAAGCAATTTACTTTCAGCACAATAATTCCAGTCACATGCAAAAGTTGATCAGTCAAAAGTAAAATATGCTTATCAGACTACTTTTAGTACAAGATGCTCACCTTCTGCTTCATTCACATGTTCGACCAAGGTCATCAGATTCTTATTTACTTTAGAAAAGTAAATCTCATTAGTCAAAAGTTGTAATGAATTATGTCGGTATGAATAATTATAGAAGATGCTCCGTTTCTCTATATAATTACTTTGGCTTGAATCAACTTCGTCTTTATCTTTTTGATCCTGTTCTTGAGAGGTGTGTGACAACACATCTTTAAGCTTTTTTGAAAACTCTTCTTTTGATAAAGGGGCGGGTAACTCGGCCATAATTTTGGACTTCTCAGCTAGGAATAAAGCTTCTAATGAAACATTTTGTGCAGAATTGCTTTTGAGATATTTAGAATTCTTCTGAAACCATTCTTTTAATTTTTGATCAGACAGTAATAATTGGTCAAACTTATTCCACCACTTGATTTTTATACTTTGGACTACCCATCTTATGTCTACTTCTTTATTTTGTTTAGTAAGATTCAAAATCATTCTAACGATTCTTTTATACCACTTGATATATATACCAAAATGATTCTTTTAAAGTAGAGGCTTGATCTTTAGTAATCACATTTATAGATTTAGGGCTCATCCATTTTGGATATTCACAAGGTTCAAGGACTTAAGCATTCATCTTCTGTATTATCATTTTCACTATCAGATTCTTCTTGCATATATATATATTAGGTGCATTAACAGGGGTGAAAACACCTAGAAAGAAAAAAAGAAACAGAACAGAAAAAAGGAAAACTAGGCTACCCAACATTGGATAACTACACCAGGCATGTCATCCCTAAGAACATCAGTCATCCAAGAAGGAGGATGAATTGAAATGTTGAATTGCAAACTCCAATTAGTGACCATAGTGAGCAAGTAAGTTTGCTGCTCTGTTAGATTCTCTATAATATGAGTAATATCAATCATCCAGGCCTTTCTGAGAAGGATTTTAATTTCACAAACTAAAGCAAAACCTAGTTGTAATCTATTGGTACAGGTTTAGACAAGAGTGATAGCAACTTAAAGAATCAACATAGACCTTAATCTTCCCGCAACAAAGATCCTAAGCCAAAAGTAAGCCATGGCGAATGCCTGATAATTCAACTAAGGTAATGAAAGTAACACCTAGATTAGTGGAAAAAACCTCCCAGCATTTTGTTTGAAGAGTTATGAAGAAGAAACCTAGATTAGTGGAAAAGCCTCCCAGCATTTCGCCTAAAAAGTCATGCACAAGACACTAGATTAGTGGAAAAACCTCCCAACATTTCACCTGAAGGATCATGCACAAGGCCACCACAAGCAGTTTAATGATTGTTTAGAACAGAGGCATTTGTGTTGAGATAAATCTAGTCCCAAAGCCAAAAAAACCAAGAGCATCATTCAAGTCTAAGATCTCTAGAAAGTTGAATAATAGAAACAATTTCATGCATCTTACTCAAGATTTTAACTTTATGCCTAAAACGAAACATAAGGTCCCTGGTATCTTTGTTGTTTAGGTTGAAGACATATTCATTTATAAACTACCAAAGCATGTGGATATCAATATCCAACAAGGAGCACCACTCTTGACCAGCAATCTTCAAATTGTTACCCAAGTTATGAGCAAGCCAATCTCTCAAATCTTGTTGGAAAAAGAGACAGGAAGTTTATACCCAAAAAGTCTTTTACCAAAAGCTATTGAGACTACAACAATCCTTAAGGCATGCAAAGCTAAACCACATAGTTGATAAGAGGGGTTCACAGTCATGTGCCTCTCAACTCTTTTTTTGGTTTATTAACAAGCCATCTGAACCAAGTAACCAAACGAAGGTTTTGATTCTAGGAATGCCATTCCACTTCTAGACTCTTTTCATAAGGTTATCATTATCCATATGGATATTTCCTACAATGAAATTGTAAGCTATTTTTATAGAAAATTTGTCGTTGTGGCTGAGAGTCTAAGCTGGATAATTATCAGTATCAAGGTGGAAAGGAGGTTCAATATCAGCTATCTTTTGACACACATGAGAAGGAAAAATTGTGCTGAGTTTATCCCAATCCCAATCTCCCTTAGTAGTCATGAAATCTGCAACTTTGAGTAACAAATCCTCCTCAGCTAATGTGGTAGTAGTTAAATTTTCTAAAGGGCCTATAAAAGAAACCGTGCAATCCATCCAAAAACTAGTGTGAAGGCCATTGTTAACTTTCCAAATCATATTCTTGTCCACCACATGCCATGCCTTGTTCACCCCTCTTTAGAGATTAGAGGAGTTGCATCAACGGTTAACCATGGATATAAGATCATTACCACACTTATATTTACTACAAATGACCTTGAGCCCATAAAGCATCTGTTTGAAAAATGAGACCCCACCCTCTTTTTGCCATGAAGGCCAAATTCATGTGTCTAGAGTGTCAAAGACCAATGCTCCCTTGACTTTTAGGCTGGCAGACAATGTTCCAATATACTAGGCTGACTTTTCTTTGGTCAAATGTTGAACCCCATAAAAATTGTCAACATCCCTTATCCAAATTATCACAAATTGAGAGAGGAATAACGGTTGATTACATGGCATAATAAGGAATGGAAGAAATGATTACTTAACACAAAGTTAATCTGCCAACTAAAGAGAAATTGCCTTCCAGTTTTGCAACTTTTGCATGAGTATATTTGTGAGGTAACCGAAAGTCCTCCTAGAATTTTTTTTTATGAAAGAAAGGTAGACTAAGACATTTGCTAAGATCATCAGAAAGAAAAACAAAAGCCTTCAGAAATTTCACGAACTTTGTTATAGTTGACATTTTTAGAGAAGCAGATTTTTTTGTCTTTTCTTTACTCACCTTTTGGCCAGAGCTACCAAAAAAAAAGATCCAAATAATTTTTTATGACTGCCACTTGATCTAGAGATGCCTTAGTGAAAGGAAAGAGGTCATCAACAAAACAAATGTGAGAAAGGGTTGGGCCTCCGATGGAGAGAAAGACAAGTTGATAAAAATTGTCATCCACTGCAGTAAATATAAGATGAGAAAGTCTCTCCATGCAAATAATAATAAGGTAAGGCGACAAGGGATCCTTTTGTCTAATTCCTATGGAAGGCTAAAATTCGCCAATCAATGTTTCGTTCCATATAATATTCATGGAACAAGAAGTAACACACTGCCATATAAGGTTGATGAAATGATTTTCAAGCCCTATATCTTTTAAAGAGTCCTCTATAAAGATCCAATTCAACTTGTCATAAGCTTTTTTTTTTTTTTCTGGTCAATCTTACTTGCCATAAAGCCTTCTTACCATGTTTTCCCCTCATTTTATGGATGACCTCCTAAGCAATAATGATATTATTTGTTCCATGTCCACCGGGACCAAAACTACACTAATTAGGAGAGATGATATTAGGCATAATGATTTTAAATTTGTTGGCAATTATTTTTGTATCCACCTTATTACGACATTGCAAAGAATAATGGGTTGGAATTGCTTTATATGTTCCAGATGGTGAACCTTCGAAATGAAGGAAATAAACATCTGATTAATATCTCTAATCCTTTCTTGGACTCTCAAAGATAGTCTGTACTAGAGTGTAGATAGAATCTCCAACATTCACCCACTAAAATTGGAAGAAAATGGCATGGAGACCATTTGAATTGAAGAGCCTTATGGCCATCCATATTAAAAGGAGAGCCTTTGATATCTTCCACAATGAGATGGGCATGAACAGAGTTCAATTTTTCAGCCTCAAGACTTATGAAAACAACTTGTTGATGGGAAAGGAGAGTAGATACTTTGGTCTTGATACAGATTAATAAAAAAAAGGACCTAGCCATGTTTTTAAACAATTCATGATCATGAACCCATTTCCTAAGGTTGTTTTTTAACGCAGTGATCTTGTTTCTTTTCCTTTTATTAATGGTGGAAAGATGGAAGTTGCGAGTATTCTTGTCCTCAAAGTCAATCCACTTAGCTCTAGATTTTTGTGCCCAAAGAAGTTCTTCCTCAAAAAGAACTTTTTCATAATCATCCCAAAGTTCTCCATGTAAGTGCTCCAGAAAAGGATTAGGTCAAAGGAAAAGCTTATTAAAATGCCTTGAAGTCTATTCAGAAGATGATTTTTTCCCTTGAGAATGTGACCAAAAACATTTTTATTCCAATCAACAACATATTTAGTAAAATGCATGATATTTGCATTCCAAGAATGATCAATGTGCTAATTATCTCTCACCAAATCTTTGAAAGTATTATGATCCAACCACATAGCCAAAATGTGAAAAGGCTTGGGTATAGTTTGGGTTATAAGGTTTTGGCAAGTCTGATCCCAAGAAGATAATGATCTGATTTGAAGAAAGGAAGATGAACAACAAAGGCATTAGGAAAGGCCAACTGCCATTCAAAATTACAAAGCACCCTCTCCAAATGTTCTCTAATGCTGCCTCTTTTCCAAGTAAAGGGAGGACCTTGAAAACTAATGTCATTGATGTGGTAGCCAAGAATACAACATCAAGAGGCACCACAAACAGGGGAAGAATTGCAAAGTTGCCACTTTTTTTAGATCGAAAAGAATGGAGTTAAAGTCACCACCTTTACATGATGAACTATAGATAGAACTGCTTAAATTATAAATATCCTGCCACAATTCTGACTGCATAGCACCTTGAGGTTTAGAATAGCAGATCATAAAAAACCAAGAATGGGTAGAGCCTTGGTTGATTTCCATGTGTATGAACTACCAAGTAGAGTTAAAAATGGATACTTGCCAACTAGAATCTTCCCAAAGATACTAAATGCTACTAGCAAAACCTTGAGAATCAACATTGTAAGAGCGTTGGAAATTAAGTTTCTTCCTAACTTGAACACCAGTGGAATCATGAACCTTTAGGCTATAAGGGAAGAAATGAGACCTCCCACCAGCACCACATTAGTTCCAAATAAGGATATTTTTGTTGCAATCCATAAATAACAAACTAAACATGTAAGGATAAGAGAAGAATATCGTACCTATCATGGATTTGCAATGGTAGTTGTAAACTCCATCTCATCTCTCCTTGAATCAACTTGATTTAAACTTTTCTTTTTTCTGATGGTTAGATGTTGTGTTATATTTTAGAAAGTCCCCAGGGATATTTGTTTGGTTAGCCTCTTCTCACTTTGAATTTGGATAGGAGTATCAAGTGGGTTATGCTTGACTTCAATCGTGCCTTGCATGCTGACTAAAGTGGCAACTAAGTCCTTTTGCATGTGCTTATTGGAAGTGTTCTTAGTAACTTGAAGAAGCTTCATGGCTTCCATTGCTAGATCAAGCTTAGGATCAAGGATGATAGCTTTTTAAGAATTATTATTTCTTATCGATTTCTTGACCCTTCCCTTTGGCTTTGCCGCTTAGGACATCTTCACTCCTCCTTTGGTTGAAAAGGATTTCTTCTCATCACTAAAATCAAACCCAACCACAACACGAAAGTCAGGCTTATCTTTCTCTCCTTAAGGCTCTAGTGTAGCCATCAATTTTGTTGCTTAACATTATCTCCTTGACATTGGTCCTTTGCATGGGTTTGTTAATATTTTTTGAAGAGTTTCCATAGTCCACCGAATCTTGTACATTCATTACCATATGGTGGGGCTCAGTAGTATTTTGGGATTCATTAAATGGTATGACGGTCTTGCCTTTATTATAAGGGTCTACCTCTGGATGATCAATATTCCGTGCAACATCTTATTTTTACAAATTAAGAGGAATATCTTAGAGGCTCCTTTATCTCAAGCTGATGCAAAGATTTTGACATAAAGGAAGAGTGGGGTTTTGATTATTTTTTCCGTTTGTTAAACATGATCCACTCCCTATGCGTTTCTAACTTTTAATATTACTTTGGACATTGAATAATGGGATTTGAATGCTGTGAACAAGTAGCCTGATTGGATATTGAAACATCTATATTTGTAGCTCCATCTGGTCATGATGTTCTTTGATGATGGAGACTGGTGTAGTCTGGAGTAGAGTAGAGCTATCTCTTGCAATATGGCCATAGCAAATAATATGGAGGCCCTCATACTCAACATTATTCTAAGTCTCTCCCATAAAGATCTTTCCCATTACTAGCTCTTTCAAACTGATTTATACACACACTCTTGTAAGCCTCCCCCTAGCCATTTTAAGGGTGTTAACATCCATTTTCACTAGATGACCAACCAATGCAGAAATGGCAAGGAGAGGGCTTTCATCATAGTAAAGGAGATTGAGACAATCGAATCTAACCCAAACCAACGTTTTATCAATGGTAGCCTTGGAGGAGGCAAATAATGGTCAAAGACCATGCAAGGGCCTCCGTCGATCACTTTACTTCTATATTCTTCAAGATCAAACTTAGTTATGAAATAGTTGTGGCCCACATCCATGATGTCAAAACCTCTAGGGAGCTTCCAGATTGTGGTTAACTTAGATTTCATTAGCTGGTATCCTACATTTTTCCCTGACAATTTTACTATCAGAGCTTCTTTCTAAAAGATTGAGATTATCAAAAACCTGGTCAACAATGTGCACCTTTGGTAAGAGATGATTACCATTAATCAGTTCTATAGAAACCAATTTTTCTACAAGGAGATCTCTTCTCAAAGCAAGTGGAGGAGCCACCTTATTGCCCAACAATTTATCTCAAAAACTATTGGACATCGAAGAAAAAGATGCTAATGGCATGTTGGAGATTTGCATGGCAACTTGACTATCTAGTGAGTCACTTGGAAGGGGAAGGTCAGAGCGGGAAGAAGGGAGATTCATAGGAAAGCTAAACATGGCTCTTTGTGTTTTCTTTTTCTTCTCTATCTCTTTCTCTCTACATTTTTATGCAATATTGACTTAAAAACTTACATTATGTATACCTAACTATAATCTATATGATAGTTGCCACTTCATACACTTATATTTTATAAACATGTTACTTGAAACAACTCAAAGCATTAATTTAAGCTCCATAATTGGAATGAAAATATTAAGTATTATATTATAACCTAACTAGTTTTTGGTAATTTTTTTAATAATTATACTTTTTAATATGAATATTTGTATACACATACATACACACATGTGTGTGTGTATATATATATAAGTTTAACAATAATTCTTTTTTATCTCTATCATAATATTGTAATTAAATTATTTTTATGTTATAATTCTTTGCACAACTTAAACATGAAATTGAATATTCTGGCCCAATACAAAATTAGAATTTAAATAAAATTATGTGTTCCAATTCCAATTCCTGCATCCAAGTAGGCCCTTACAACATTTTGCTTTTGGAATCTTTTAATTGGCATGCAGTTGATACTACATTTGTTTTTATTATGTGAATAGGAGTAGGTTTAATTAGTAGATATCAAAGCACTTCGCTTGTAAAAGTTTAGGTTTATTAAACAAACAATCTTTTGGATTGATAAGTCCTTGTTGGGCTAGAGTTTGATGGCATGCACATCTAACCGAATATCTCAAACCCTAAGGGCCTCATCCTAGTCCCCATTGTAACATCATCTCTTTCTTAATTAGGCTATTGATAATTGTTACTAATTTTTGAATTTAAGAATTATATTATGTATAAGTATAGATCTTATAACAATAAAAAAATTTTAATAACTAGATAAAATTAGAACAAATTAGATTCTTTTCATATTAAATTAGATTCTTTTTACATAACACTAAGAGTTTTTGCACATTAAACTACATGCTAAAGTTGATTCTTTTCACATTAGTCAATTTATTAAAAGTAATCATTAAGTTAATTTAAGATTAAAATTTTAGTTATTTTAAGTACCTAGTCAAGATTTTTGAAATGAAAGCTAATGATGGGTTTCTAAAATAAATTTTCTTCTTTTCTCTCTTGGCCGTGAATCTAGGGCACCTTAGGGATTAATTCTTGTGTTTATTTTCTTTAACTTTTCTTATAGTTTGTCTTTACTCTTTAACCAATAAAGCCCACCGTCTTGTTTCTTCTTGAACAATCCTAAGTCTTGTTCTTATTTGCCAACCAATAAAAAACCAACCCAAGTAGCTTCCTTAGTCACCCATGACATTAATAGAGTAACTAAATAAACTAAACTAAGTTATCTTCTTATTAACTAAATAATAATGAAATTAGGATAAAAGGCAATATGTCTTCATCCAATTGGTTAGTAGAATAAAGACAAAAGACTAAACTTAAAATACAAGCTAAACTTGTTAGTAAAATAAGACAAAAGAGAAGTTTCCTTGATTTAGAAGTAAACCCGCATGATTCTTCTTAAAAGAATACAAAACAAGAAGACTTGGCACTTGACTAAGACTTCCAAAAAGAGATAAAAGAAGAAGACTTTTAGGATAAACTCACATGGGAATAAGTTGGCATACATCTCTAGAATTAACCTAGATTAAAAATTAAACCTAGAATATACATGACTAAGAATTAATGAAAGATAAGACAAAAAGGACAAAACCTCATCCTAAGAAGCAAGGACACGTGTAGATAACTCTAGATTGCTTAACAAAACCTCACATGAAACTTCAATGGAAGCTTCATAAAAGAGACCAAAAAAAAAAAATCAAAATCAAGACTAAAGACTCTTAGAAACTCATGTGGGAATAAGCTTAAGGATTCATCTAGTTATACCTAACCAAATCTTTATGAGGAAAGGACAAAAGAGAAGAATCTTACACAAAAGAAATCAAACTGGACAAGTAAGCTAAGATAGGATAAGATCACATGATTCTTTTCTAAGACTACCTAGAACTTACTTGGATGACTAAAACTCTTCAAGATCAAGACAAGAAAAGATAAGAACACATGTTGGCTAGTCTTCCACGTAATGATTACTTGTTTGGCCACCAAACCTTTCTAGAAAGATGCAAGACTATGCTTCAAGAAGAAAATGACAAAAAATGAAAGATTTGGATGAATCAAGGAGGCAAACATGTGTGAAACCAATAAGAAAGAAAGAATAGCAAGCAAAGTTAGGATAACACAAGTTTACCTTGACTGAGTTACAAGTAAATCAAGAGATAGTTGTAGTAACTAGAAATTTAGTTAAATTCTAAGAAACTAGTTAGAATCTAACCAAGTTAACTAGTCAAGTTAAGCTAATCATGATTTATTTAGAGTAACTATGTAACACCCTACCTTAAAGGTATTGTGTCACATGCTTACTTAGAGGTATAGTAGATTATTAAATATAATCAAGCTAAAATAACTCATAGTCCATTTATTTCTTTCTAACCTTCACACTTAGAATACTTAACCCCAAATTTCATTCAAAAACACAACTTAGTTCCAAATTAGTTTCCATGCAAAAGCAGTTGATATCTAACCTTAAAACTATGTTAGATTGAAGATGTAATTCATTGATTGTCTTATAATTCATATAACTTCCTAAACTTGGATCCTTTATAGGCAAAATAACATAAATTCTTGGCCACTTCAATGCCTAGGTGCTACAGTTTCACTGCCTAGGACGTCTAGGGTCCAGAAACTAGATCCCTGTTCTCGTGCATGCTAGGGTTCTAGGTACTAGAAACCTAGCGCTTAGGCATCCAATTATGGGCAGCCTAGCACTTAGGCACCCAGAGATAATGCCTAGGTGCCTAGAAGTCTTAGAGCTGCCCTCATTTTCCTTGTTTCTTTTGCTTTTAGTTGCTTATTTTAGTGCATAATAACACTTTTATACATATTTTCACATATGTTAAACTATGTTGTCAAAGATGTTAATCTTCTCATTTACTTCTAAACTAGGGTTGATTTCAATTTAATGTCAAGCAAAACTTCATACATAAAACATACTACTTTTATTCCAAACATAGAGGTTTGGTTACTACATCAAAAGAAGTCACCTTACCATCTATATTACAATCAAAATAGGAGGGGACTAGGCTAGGTTATCATACATAACCCTTCCAAAGGTGACTTTATCTTTGATTACATTAGTTTACATGATTATAACCCTAACTCTTCTGTGGATCATTATTGTCCAATTGGATGATACAAACATTTTAAATTGCTTTCACAGCTCTTATGCCTGGAATGTCCAGCCAAAAGAATTCTATCTCTACCACTACATGGATGAAAGGCATGATTGTTTAATTTGAAAACATCACAAATAAGAGTTGAGATGAAAATCTCATTAGGAAATAATAACTATTCATTTCAAAATTATGATGTTTTCAGCTGTAACTTAAAATAACTTCTCTGTTCATTTTACTCTCATTCAATAAGTTTCTTGTTCTTGTTATGTCATATTACCAATCTTTCACTTTCAAAATCTTACATTATGATATAAACATAGGAATAAAACTCTTTCCGATTGCAAGGGTACTCCCTCACCATTACCATCTAAGTGGCATTACCACCGAAGTGGTCTTGATCATGTAGGATTACCTCCTTTGAGGATGATTACCAAACTTGTGAGATCACCCTCCATAAGGATCATATCTCTAAATAATCTAGATCACCTCCTTTGAGGATCATTTCTAGCTATTGGTAATAGAACACAGCCTTATTGAATTTCATAGTTCATGGTCTTAATCTTTCAAAATGAAAGTATCATAAGCATGAGAAATAGAAAGGAGTAGAAGAAATATAACATGAACCATGGAAACAAAGAATAGAATATCCATCAAATAATCAAAGTGCATCAAGGTAGAAACATGTTAAACAAGAGTATAGTAGAGAAGGTTATTATTCCCTACATGAAGCTAACTAGATTTTGTTGATCTCCTCTTAGTATATTCACGTGCAAGATGGTCTCTAGGTATATGGACAGAGTTTTGATTCTTAGATTAGATATGCATGCATAGAGAGGATGTGGATGAAGTATTTATAGGCCAAAAGGAGTATGCATGGTCGTGCATGAGAGTGTAGGTGAGATTTCTATCCCTTGGCTAACAAGCTTAGTCATAATGACTAGCTTTTGAGTTGGCCCACTCAAATCCTTCCAAATAGCTTGTAATTATGATTTTGTTTGCTTGAGTAACTAGGTTTTCTTGGATGGCCGTGCATGTAGGGGTGTGTGTGTGTTTTGATCACGTGAATGCCTTCTTGATTAAGGCCAAGTGACTTATTTCTTAGCTTAGTTTGACTGATGCCATATGTCATCTTATCTACTTAGGTTAATGATTACTTAGTTAGAGAGGTTAACTGTAACATCCTCATTTAAATGAAAATAAATTTTTTATTTTCTTTTAAGTAGTTTTATTCATGTTATTAGCCAATATTAATAAATATATTATTTAATTAGTAATATTTTATTTTAATATTTAAATAGAAAAGGGCAGTGAAAATTACTTATGAAAAACTAAAATAATAGTTGAAATACTTGAAAGAATAGTGAAAACTGCACAGAGGTAATTTAATAATTATGGAGTTTCACTTAAGAGCATTTTTGTTCAGTGAAACATTTAAATATAGAAATTAACCAAATTTATTTTATAAATTATTAATAATTTTTTTGAGCATTTATAAAGTTAAATAGGAGAAATTATCATACTTTAACTTATTTAAAAATTTATTATTTGAAAAAGATTTACATAAGTAAAAATATAATTAGTATAAAATGAGTAATAAATATTCAGATGAGTGCCCAATTTTAATCACATGAAAAATAATCACTGTTGGGATAGAATAATTAAGTCTATTATTATTTAGTTTTTTCATTTAGTTCCCATCTAACTAATCTTGTTACAAATCAACCAAGGATTTGGAATTTTAGAATTTATAAAATTTATTTAATAATATAAAGTAATATAAAACTAATAAAAACAAAACTCAAAATCTCCACCATGTCCCAACCCCTCAGCCAAGCAAGATAAAGAGGAGAAAAGGGAAAAAAAAAAAAGAAGGGAAAGGAGGGAGAGAGAGAGGGAGATCACAGCTAGGAGGGGAAGAAGGAAGAAGAGAAGGAGAAAAAGGAAAGAAAAGAAGAAAAATAAGACAGGACCCTTCTTGAGCAGCAACTCCAAGAGGTTGGGAATTTCAAACTCAACTTTTTCTCTTTCAAACCATGGTTTCATGGTAGTTTATCACTCAAAATTATGCTAGTTTCTCTCTCTAAAAGTTTGAGAGTATCTGTGGATGGTTTTGAGTGTGGTAAGCCATTTAGGTTAAGACTCTAACCCTAGATTCAAGTGAAAACCCAAGATCTCCAAGTTGACATACTAGAGTTCTTGTTTTAGAAATTGGTTAGGATGTGAATTTAAAGATTTTTGTATGATTAGAAGTTTGATTGGGTGTTCTAGAGTCTTTCTGGTTCATGGAACATGGTGAAACTCACATGGAATTGCAAAATTTGGCACCCCTAGCTCATCGCCACACTAGGATTCTAGGGGAATATTTTGTTGATTTTTATTGTAATTGTGTAATCTTATTGGAATTGTGGTATAATTATTTTTATGAATATTTATTGCATGTTGGAATGAAAAATTCATGAGTGGTTATGTGTATATGGCCCACGGCCTTGTGTAGGAATTTGGGAGTTTGGATGAGCAAGTTACTTGGATATGTTTCCTTTAGTAAATAATGAGAGTTTGATGATTTTATGGTGTGATTTCATGATATGGTGTTGATTTAAGAATAGATAATCTATGTTAGTGATGTTTGTTTTCTCACTAGGTTTTGATTATTTGAGAAATTCTAGTGAAAGTTATGTGATTTAAGTGCAAGATAATCATTTCAAAGTGTTTCAAGAGGAGAGGAATAGGTGTTTTGTTAGAAAAGTGGAGCTTGAGACTCTGGTGCATATTTCACTAAGTTAAACTTATGTTAGTGAAATTGAGATGTTGATGCCTTAAGAAGTCCTCTCTCAATATGTTGCATACTTACTTTAATTAAAGAGAAAGAATAAGCAAAGCTTGGATGTGATTATCTAGAAAATGAAAATAAATTGGAGGTGTTCCATATAGATTATAAAAAGAGTCTCTAATAAAATGTCATGGAAGAAGTGCATGAGAAGTCTTACATGTGTCTAGGTCCATTTTATGGAGTCCACCTGAGGTGTGGATAGTGGAGTGGAATCTACCAGTGCATATTAAATGGTCACTCTAGTTTAGGGGATGCCCTATGCCAAAGGAAAATTCTCAACTAGTTAAAGTTTGAACCATATAAGCAAAGGGGAAATTTAAAAGGGGTTATGCCCTAGTTTAAGATTCGTAAGCATTTAACATAGAAAAAAGTTTTATGAGATGGTAAATGTTAACTGTTATGTATATTTGAGATTATTGACTAACCATGGAACTATGTTTTTTGTACTTGTTACAGTTGGAAATGTTATAGGAATTATATTCTTTTGATATTTTTTATGTATTTGAGTATTTACTGAGAATTTATTTTTCACTCTTATAAACTGTGATATTTCTAGAGTCTCTAGTAGCTGATTAAATATGCAAATTTACATTTCGATATTCATCGATACTAGCTGGTTATCTCCTTTCCGAGGAGCCAGTTTACTTTGGTTATCTCCTTTCCGAGGAGCCAGTTTACTTTGGCTATTGTGTATTGTACTTGATTAGTAGACGAGGTAGGATTAGCCTGGAGTGTAGTATGTATATGTAGGATATTGAATCTGATGTACTTTTCCTACATGGCCAAATAAGGCCAGTAGTTCTTTTTGGATATACATATGTGTATAAGTTAATGTGCAGGAAAATGTGCCAGGCTAATAATCTTTTAGATGTACAGTGGTGAATAGTTATATACAGATTAGAAATCTCATGTATGTATAATAGTATACAATTTTGTTTAGGATGTAAATGATGGTTATGGAATGTAATTGTGTTAAACGTCACCTAATAGCTTAGTTTAAAATATATTCTTTATAGCAGATAATATGTAATTGAGTATACTTACATGTTAAGGTATTATTTTTATTTCGTGAGTAATATTTTATAATTCAAAATTAAATTCAAAATTTTTCAATATGTGACTTACAATTTATTTTCTTAAAAAGAATTTAATATGGATACATGATCACTAAAATAATGTATTAAATTAATTTAAAAATTTTTATTCACCTAATATTCACATAAACTTTACTTTTAATAAATTTAAACTAAATTCAAATTTAATTTAACTTAATTAAATTGTATAATAAATTTTAACACGTAACACAATGTCTATCCTAGGTAGGGTGTTACAGTAACTAAGTTACTCTATCTAGTTTCTCTTGAAGATGCATGGTCATGACTAGCTTGTTTTGTTTTGAGAACTAAGTTTCTTCATTTGGTTTCCCTAGCGTGCAAGGCTGTGAGATCCTTCGTCTCTTGTGGAAATTTTGTTTCCTTTAATAATTACTTAGAATTCTAATACTTCTAACCATCCTTCACACATAAATTTAGGGCTTGGAAGACCATTAGTTCCTTCTAGGTGAATTTAACCACATGCCTCTACATTAATTGCCTTCTAATGATTACTTGCTTTCTTCTTACCAATCAAATGCCTCCAAGTGGCTCTTATCTGTAAACTCTTGATGACATAGTTACATAAAGTAACTAAGTTTGCTTAGTTTGGTTGCTTAACTAGATTCCCTTGATTAACTTAAGGTTGACTTTATTACTTTCTATTTTTTTCATTAGTTTCTGACTAGATTCCTTGCTTCCTAGTTAGTCTAACTATCATTACTTTCTAATTATGACCTTATCCTTGACTTAAGAAAGCTTGAGAAGACTATCTTGTCTTCCAAGGTCCCTTCACATGAGCTTCTTATTTATGCAAAATTATTCATTTTGTCTTACATTCTTTAATGCACTAAGTTTATTCTTTAGGTATATTCTTTACTTGATTCATTTTACTTTTTCTTTCTCTCCTTTTCTCACGTGAGCTCCCTCCTAGGAAGACAAGTTGTTTGTCTTTTCTAGGTTGGTTCTTAGGCTAGATTTTGGGCTTTAGGTACATTGACTAATCTAGTTTAGGTTTCAGCTGGGTTCGGCTAATCTTGTTTCTAAGGCCTAAGGCCTAAACTCTTAGAGTTATTCTTTTGGACTTAACTTTAAGACTAAATCTTAATTAATTAGTGTTAGATTATCACCCTATACTAAATTACAATATATGACTTGGATCCCTTCTAAAATAGTAATGGTTATAATCATATCAAACAATACATAAATAGAAATAATTACTCACACACACACATATGCACACACACATAAACACACACACACACACATATTCAAAATTCAGTAGATGTTTCAATTCTTCCCTTCTATAAAAATTTTCTCCTCAAAATTTGACTTTCCTGAAAATAAAGTTGAATATGTTTTCCTCATATCCTTCTCCATTTTCCAAGTAGCCTTATATGAATTTTGTCCTTCCCACATTACTTTCAATAAGGGAATAGTTTTATTTCTTAACTATTTTAGCCTAGTATCAATGATCTGCATAGGCTTAGATTGATAAGTTAAATCATCTCTTATTTGCACTGACTTTGAGTTTATGATATGTGAAGGCTTAGAAAAATATTTTCTTAATTGGAAAATATGAAAGACATTATGTAGGTTTGAAAGATTGGGTGGAAAATCAATTTGGTAAGCAACTGGTCCAATTTTATTTATTATTTGGAATGGACCTTTATATCTAGGACTTAATTTCCTTGTTTTTAAAGATTTGGCAATACCAGTTGTAGGAGTCACTTTGAAGAGAACATGTTCACCTTCTTCAAATTCCAAAAGCTTTCTTCTTTCTTCTATGTAACTTTTCTGCTTACTTTGAGCAATAAGGAGTCTATCCCTAATTAACTAAATTGATCTGAAGTATGTTGAACAAGATTAGGTCCTAGAAGGTTTCTTTCTTCTATCTCATACCAGCATAAAGGTGATCGACATTTCCTTCCATAGAGTGCTTCATAAGGTGTCATCCTAATATTAGAATGGCAGTTGTTATTATAAGCAAACTCTATTAACGGCAGATACCTATTCTAGCTTCCTCTCTGTTCCAAAACACAAACCCTAAGCATATTTTCTAGGGTTTCAATTGTTCTTTCTGTTTGTCCATCTTATGAACACCATATTTTGTTCGGTCTAGTGAAATTATTTAGAAAATACAAAAAAAGTTAAAAAATAAAAAATAAAAATATGTTAATAATGATCCAGATTCATGGCTCAATCCTCTTTAAAAACCTCAAATGCAATCCCATAGGCCTTCTATGCTTCCATATCCATTAATTTTGATTTTGGACCTAATACATTGTTATACCCAATTTTGTTCATGACAAAGCCCAAGCCCAATGAAAAAATAATGATTAATTAAATAATTTGATTTTGGAGTCAAAGTTATTAATTGGTTTGAATTTTAAATTTAAATTTGATTAAATTTAATTTGATTAAATTTAAATTTTGATTTTGGACCTAATCCATTGATATACCCAATTTGTTTATGACAAAGCCCAAGCCCAATGAAAAAAAAAATGATTAATTAAATAATTTGATTTTGGAGGCAAAATTATTAATTGGTTTGAATTTTAAATTTAAATTTGATTAAATGGTAATGAAAAGAAATCAGCTTTGATTGACATTTGATTGTGAACATTAATTCTACTTAATTATTAATGGAAAGAAATTTGCTTCAATTAAGATTTAATTAGGAAATTAAATGGGCTTAAGTAGGGAGATTAAAATCTATATAGCACTAGAGCATAAGGGAGAGCATGATACATAGAGAAACGAGTGGGGAGACTACAAAAAGAAAAGGAGAGGGAAGCACGGCTGAGAAGACAAGAAAGACTGCACAATAGAGAGAAATTTTGGGAAAAAACACCAATCAGTAAGAGAGAAAAGAGAGAGGAAGAAGAAAATAAGAGAAAGGGAGAGAGAGACATAGCAAGGGGGCAAGGTATGAGTTTGAACTTGTTTCATTCTTGGTTTCTTGTTTAAAGTCTTCCATATTTTCGGTTTGCAATCTTATGGCTAAAAAATTAAGGGAGTAACTATGAATTTTCCTCTACATTTGGATCTCCACGCATCATACCCAAGTTGCAACAACTTCACCATCCTGTGAAACACTATCTTTAGTCCCGATGTAGCAACTCAATGTCTCCTTACATATCGTGCCCCCCCTAATACACTTTCAAAGTATGGTAGTAAGATAGGATGTTCTATAGGCATATTAGGTTATTACAATGAAAATAAAGAAGGAAATAAGAACAAAAACGGAAAACAATTGGATTTATGATCAGAACTCATGCTAAGGGCACTCAATTTTTTAGTTAGGATGCATATGAATATTAGTTGTCTTTTCTATACTCATCCATTGGCTTGCATTTTAATTGGTCAAATTGTTTATTCATTCCATCTTTATACTTTTAGTATTAGCTGTAAATTATGTTAAAAGGGTGATGAAAATTGAAATCAATTCTCTCTGTGACGTTACTTTTGTGTTAATCATGTGTTTATTATTGCTTATTTTTATTATTTATCTCATTTCTTTTCTTTTTCTTTGCTTATGATTGCCTTTGATTTTTATTTAAATTAGAATTAAATAAACATGTTTAGAAGTTTTAAAGAGTAAGTCTCCCTAACCTATTATGGGATTGTTCTGCAGTTAAGTCATGGCCCAATCCTATAAGGATTTGTTTATAATTAAATAAGTATGTTTAAGGGTTTTGAGGAGTAAGTCTTCCTAATCTATTTTGAGATTGCTCTATGATTAAGTCATGACTCAATCCTGTAAGAAATTCTTAATTGATCGCCAATAATTTTCCCTTAAAATTTAATTCATTTTTATCAATTAACCAAGCATTTTATTTTAATTAGCGAAGCATTTTGCATTTAATAAATCTTTAATCATTCTTGAAATCCTCTAACACACAAGCATTTTTTACAAGAAAAACATAGCTTTGACTTCCCATTGCACGTGGGGATACTGACGTGAACTGTCGAACTCACTCAAATTAACCAGGCTTATAAAGAAATTTATAATATAGGACAACCTAGATCGTCTCCCAAAGAAATAAAACGAAATTAACAATTTAAAAGCAATCAACCAACCCAGAATTGAGGTTTCAAGAACATCCGTCACTGGACAAAGAATTACTGAATTTCGTAGTTGACCCTAAACAAATCGGAATCCCTGTATTTATATAGGAACCCTCTCTACTAGACAATCACCTAGCATTTAATCAAACCCTTGGCACGTTCACTTATGCCATCACACAATGTTCACTTCAACCTATTTTGATTTTAAATCCCTTAGGTTAATCAACTTAAATATTAAATCTAACATTTAATCCCTTTCCCTGGATGATCAAAATACATAAATCATAGACAAACCTCATCTGTTCATATTCAATTTACACAATCGTGTTGCTCAATTCGAGTAGAGGGAGAAGAGAAACGAATCCAGTTCATGGAGAGCACGGGTCCTCTAGATTCAACAACAAAAACCTCAACTCATAGGTTAATTGAACGAAAAGTTAACCTACTATGGCTGAGCACAAACAGAAAGCAAAAAAGAAAGAAAAAGAAGAACAAGATGAACAAAAGAGAGAAAAGAAGAGAGGTGTTAGATATGAAATTTTTCAAAAATCAAAGCTGCTGTTCATGTTGTCCTAATATTGCTATTTAAACCTAAAACTAAACCGGGTCAGGGGCTCCAAAACTGGCCCAAATTAAAACATAACTAATGGCTTTGGTCCCATATAATTTGGACTCCTAATTACAAAGTTAGGCTCAATTAACTAAACATAGCTCCAGAATTTCGTGATTGACTTTGGCTCCAATTTTGACTACTTTCTTGTCCGAATTTAGCCTTCAAGCCTCTAATACCATTTGTAGCTCTTTGAGTTATCTACAAAACGAAATAAGAATGAGGTTAATCGGATACCTAGAAAAAAAGTTATGATCAAAATACTGGAACAATGTAAAATCTGAAAAATTAACACGAAAATGAATTAAATCTAATTAAAACCCCAAAGTCCAATTTAGACCAAAAATCATTAATTACACATTAAACAACCCTAAAATCATTAATCAAATACAACAAAATTAAGTGTGGTAAAATTCAATTATCAAATGCCCCCACATTTATCCTTTTTGTACTATTGGGCAAAATTAAAAACTCAAAACAAAACTAAGGAGATGATAAAATAAAGATAAAGACTAAAAGATAAACCACTCCTTTCTAACAATTGTCAAGAATGCAAAACTTCAAAAGGTCAACCAATCATGACAGAAATTTCCTTATCTCAAATTATAAAACATGGCAATCTCAATTGATGATGCTAATCACGCAAAATGGCCTCTCAAGGTATGCTTTCAATCCAATCTCTCAAGTGTATAGGGTAGCAAGTGTATCAATCAAATTCTACTCAAGAAAATTGCCCTACATAAGCTTGCTCAAATTCTACTTCTCCACTACTCAAAACACATGCATGCACAAATCAAGAGGACTTATTATTTAAGGTTGTAATGGGGCTATGGTGAAGGTATGGACAAGTTTGGAAATGAAAGGCTAAGCACCCAAGAAATTTTAAAAGAGCATTAGTAAAGAAACACAAAGATTTGTTCAAAACTAACTAAGTGATGAAATACACTTTTACAAATAAATCACCTCTTTCAACAAAACGCATTTCCTTCCCCAAAACTCAATATTATACATAAATTTTTCTCAAATTGACATTTTTTATCATTATATATATATATATATATATATATATATATATATATATATTCAGATTTTTCTTCTTCTATTTTTTTTTGTTTTTTTTCTCTTTTTTTTTTGAAGACTTCCACAGTTACTTACACAAGCACAATGACAAAACTAATGTCCAAATGACAATTAGCATCAAATACCTCCCCCTACACTTTAAAATGTTGCACGCTCTGGGCAACCCCCACACTTAAACACAACATTAAGGTGAAACCAATGCTCAATAAATTTTCAAGGTGCGGAATAAAATGGTTTTACAATTAGGCTTGTAATATAGCTAAGACAAGGATGATACAAAAAGGCACAAAGGGGCTAACCAACGGGAATATAATGTAAGGAATGGCTATCTGGCCAAAGTGGTAAATAAAAGAAAGAAGGCCTTTATCATATTTATGCATGCTAGTGAAAAATGCAGTTTCAAAAAGAAAAAGGGGCAAGTTCTAGAGAACAAAATCATGAACAGAAGTGCACAAAGAAAGAAAGAAAGTATGGCAGAAAATAGATTCCATTCACACAGGCCCAAAATCTGACAAGGGTTAATACCAGCATGCAATCAGCATCACAAAATCAAACTTCCAAGACAGATAATCTAAGAGTTGAGAAATTCAGTCTAAACAAAATGATCCATCAAAAAACAAAATATCCAAGTTCAGCACTATGTACATCTCAACAAATATTACAAGGAGGGTTTAGACTGTATTTATTTCGCAAAATTCTGTTATTAACAATCAAAGTTGAAATTAAAAGTGCAAAGAAAAGAAAAGAAAAAATAGAGAAAAGAGGAAGAAGACTCCCTATCCTCCGTTAAGGAGGGTACGTGGCATCAGTGAGCCTAATCTCTACCTCCAACAGGCTGCCGCTTGGGTCCCTCATAAAAATACTTAAGGCGATATCCATTCACTGTGAAAGTCCTTCCTGGTCTGCTCATCACACAGTTCTACTGCACCAAAAGGAAAAACATTAGTAATCACAAAAGGACCATCCCATCTAGATCTAAGTTTACCAGGCATAAAATTTGAGACGGGAGTTAAATAAGAGGACTTTCTGGCTCACAAAACAAACTTTTTTCTTCAGGATTTGCTTATCATGGAATGCCTTTGTCTTTTCCTTGTATAAACGCGAACTCACATAGACATCCAATCTAAGCTCTTCTAGCTCTTGCAATTGCAGCTTCCTTTTCCAGTCCCGACTGGGCCAAATCCATGTTGCACTGCTTAATGGCCCAATATTGCCTGATGCTCCAACTCTACCGGAAGATGACATGCCTTATCAAAGACAAGCCGATAGGGAGACATCCCAATCGGAGTCTTGTAGGCAGTCCGATATGCCCACAAAGCGTCATCTAGCCTCTTGCTCCAATCTTTCCGGTTAGAGTTAACAGTCTTCTGAAGGATTTGCTTAATCTCTCTGTTCGATTTCAGCTTGGCCATTGTCTTGTGGTGGTATGCTGTGGCAACCTCGTCAATCACTCCATACCTCCGTAATAAAGCACCCATGCTTCGGTTAACAAAAATGAGAGCCCTGGTCGCTGATAATAGCTCTAGGAATACTAAACCTGTAGAAAATATGAGATCTGACAAAATCTACAACCACAGCAGAATCATCAGTCCGGGTGGCTTTCGCCTCAAACCATTTTGAGACATAATCAACAGCCAGCAAAATGTAAGATAAACCATGGGAAACAGGAAATGGACCCATAAAATCAATACCCCAAACATCAAAAAACTTCACAAAATAGTATAGGTTGCTGGGGCATCTCATGCCTATGGAAATACTCCCTACCCTCTGACAGTTCTCACATGACTTGCAAAACAGATATGAATCATGAAACAAGGAAGGCCAAAATAAACCAAAATCTAACACTTTCCTAGCAGTTCTTTAGGATCCAAATAAACCACCGCAGGCAGAAAGCATGGCAAAAATGTAAAATGGAATGAAACTCATTATCAGGCACACATCTCCTAATTACTTGGTCATTACAGAATCTCCACAAATAAGGGTCATCCCAAACATAGTATTTAGATTCACTTTTCAATTTCAGAGTCTGGGCCCTAGTGGAATCAACAGGTAAAACACCAGCAACCAAATAATTTACCAAGTCTGCATACCAGGGAAGCTTACCTTGCAGCTGTAAAAGCTGCTCATCAGGAAAACATCCTGAATGGAAGAGAGGTCAGAAGGATGGTGAGTGATCCGACTCAAATGTTCAGCTACCCTATTTCACTGCTCTTCCACTTCTATCCTTAATCTCAATGTCAAATTATTGGAGCAACAACATCCACCGAATGAGTCGAGGCTTAGCATCTGCCTTTTTCAAAAGAAACTTCAAGGCTGCATGGTTAGAAAAGACAATCACCTAGTACATAGTAGATGACCTAAACTTATCAAGTACAAAAAACTACAGCCAAAGTTCTTTCTCAGTGGTTGTGTAATTAGACTGGGTAGAATCCAAAGTCTTGGAGCATAGGCAATGACATGAGGGGCCTTATAGACCCGCTGAGCAAGAACTGCACCAACAGTATAGTTGGAGGCATCGCATATAAGCTCAAATGGAAGAGACCAATCTGGCCACTGGATCACTGGAGTTGTGGTCAGGCAGCGCTTCAAATGATTAAAGGCCGACTTACACTCATCATCAAACACACAAAATTCGTGTCGTTGCTGTAGAAGGTTGGACAGGGGCCGAGCAATCTTGTTGAAGTTTTGGATGAAGCGCCGGTAGATCCTGCATGACCAAGAAAAAGAACACACTTCCCGCACAGACGTGGGGTAAGCTAAAGCAGTAATAACATCTATTCTTAGCAGGGATCTACCTCAATACCCTTTCTAGACACTATGTGTCCTAAAACTATCCCTGACTCAACCATGAAATGACATTTCTCAAAGTTCAACACAAGATTTGGTCTCAATGCATTTATTCAAGACTCTAGCCAAATTACTTAAGCATGCATCAAAAAGAAACCCCATACATAGTAAAATCATCCATAAATACTTCCATGCAATCCTCTAAAAATTTAGAAAAGATGCTTACCATGCACCGCTGAAGGTTCCAGGTGCATTGCAGAGTCCAAAGGGCATCCTTCTGTATGCAAATATTCCAAAGGGGCATGTGAACGTTAGTCTTATCTTGATCTTCAGGTGCAATATGGATTTGGAAATACCCTGAGTAACCATCCAAGAAACAATAATGAGACTTGCCAGCCAACTGCTCTAACATCTGATCAATAAAGGTAAAGGATAGTGATCCTTGCAGGTGGCCTGATTGAGCTTCCGGTAGTTCTATGCAGACTCTCTAGCTGTTTTGAGCTCTTGTGGGAATTAGCTTCATTTTTGGTTGGCCACTACAGTCACTCCAGACTTTTTGGGAACTACTGAACTGGGCTAATTGACCACTGGCTATCAGAGATGGGGTAGATAATGCCAGCTTGCAAAGAGCTTAGTCACTTCCTTCTTCACCACATCCAGAATAAGGGGATTCAGGCCCCTCTGAGGTTGCCTCATTGGCTTAGCACCCTCTTCCAATGAAATTCGATGCATGCACATGGAAGGACTAATGCCAACAATGTCAGCTAAAGTCCACCCCAACACCTTCTTATTTTCCTTCAATAATCTCAGCAGCTGCTCCTCTTGATCAAGGTAGAAGGTTTCTTTCCACAATGACTGGCAGCTGCTCATTCTCCTTCAGGAAGGCATATTTTAAGTGATCAGACAGATATTTTTAGCTCCAACTTAGGCGGCTGCTCAGTAGAGGGAAAAAGCTTGGTGGGTTGCACCAATTCTGCAGCATGTACATCAGTTGAACCTATAGTGCCTGAAAATAAATTCAAAGAAGCATAACTTTGCCCGGACTACACAATGTTCACATCAGAATTAACATCACCAGGCAAGTCAGAATCACCACTTAAATCAGAATCACCATCACTATCTATTGCATCACAAAAAACTCGAAAAGCATGAAAATTCAGTGCAAACAGGGCACCATTCATTATCAGTATAACCACAAACAACAACGTCATTAACAGATGCAAAATCTGGATAATCAACACACAATTCAACATAAACATCATCAACCACATCATCAATCACATCAATGCACAAAACTGAACGCTCTTCCCCAGGATGTTTCATGGCATCAAAGATATTAAAATGCACAATACTATCACCAAATTCCATGGAAAGAGTACTAGAATGCACATCTATCTTAGTCCTAGCTGTTTTCAAGAAAGGCCTCTTGAGAATAATCGGGGGTCCACTACTAAGAGACTTACCCTCCATCTCTAAAATGTAAAAATCAGCAAGAAATATTAATTCATTTACTCTAACTAAATTATCCTCAATCAGACCAGCAGGGTGAGCATTACTACTATTAGCAAAACTAGATAACAACACCAGTAGCACGCAAAGGACCCAGACCAAGAGAATTATAAACAGATTCAGGCATGACATTTATGGAAGCACCTAAGTCTAGCATGCAATCATCAAATTTACAATTTTCAATTATGCATGGACTAGTAAACGTCCCTGGATCTTTGCACTTCTTAGGCATGGGCTATTTGAGTGCTACACATTCTGACTCAAGCTCACTCGCTCATTCCCCTTCAGTTGCCTCTTGTTGGTACATAACTCCTTTAGAAATTTGGCATATTTGGGAATCTGCTTGATCGCATCTAAGAGAGGGATGTTGACTTCAACTTTTCTGAATGTCTCTAGGATCTCCTTCTCTTGTGCTTTCTCTGCTAACTTTTTGGATTGAAGGGCTCTCTGAGGGGAAGGTAGAGGGATGGTAGTTTCAGACTCATCATTGCCTTGCTTCAATGTTTCACTTTTCTTAGCATCAGTCTTCTCCTTTTCTGGGGTTGGTTTAACCTCAACTACAGCTTGCTTGGGCTCTTCTAGTTGCTTGCCAGACCTTAGGGATATAGCACTGACATTTCCCTTCGGATTGTGAATTGTCTGTGAAGGAAGAGAGTTGTAAGATCCCTGGGGTTGGAACTGGTTCAGTGATGTTGCTAACTGCCCAATCTGAGTTTGCAAATTCTGAATGGAAGATTCAGTTCTCTGCTGGAATTGCAAACTATTCGTTGCAAGCTGCTTCACCAAATTTTTCAGTGAAGGACCACTACTGGTCTGCTGTTGTGCCGGTGGCTGCTGTTAGACTAGCTGTGGAAGTGCAGACTGTTGGAAATTCTGTTTGTGCTGTGGAAACTGCCTATGTTGGTTTTGTGTAAAATTCTGCTAGTTCTGGTTTCTGGTTCCACCTTAAGTTTGGATGATCTCTCCAGCCAAGAATATAAGTGTTTGAAAATAGATTATGTTGCTGCTGATACTGTGGCTTTCCAGGGAAGACTCTTGCTACAGCTACTGATTGGTCTGGATAGGTGCCCTCTTACAGAGTTGGGCAAGCATCAGCAGGGTGGAGTGGATAAGAACAGTTACCACATGGTCTGCTTATCTGTGGAGTGGGAGACTGCACTGTTTGTGTCACTACCAATTGCCTTACAAATGAGGTCAATTCGTCTAGTCTATTTTTCAGTCTCTGGTGGTCTGCACTGGACACTACTACTGGTTTCTAGGCATTGTGATATTAGATTGGGGGTGCTTGAATTGAGAACACCCCACTACTGGTTGCTCTAGTGCCGAATTGTTAGGAATTAGCTGCCATGTTTGCTATCAATTCTCTGGCCGCAGCAGGTGTCTTATCAACCAAAGCTCCACCACTGGCTGCATCCACCATATTTCTATCCATGGGTGACAAGCTTTTATAGAAGTATACTATCAGCAACTGATCAGATATCTGGTGGTGTGGACAGCTTGCACATAGCCTCTTGAACCTCTTTCAGTATTCATGCAAATTCTCTCCATTTGCTTGCCTTATGCCACATATCTCCTTTCTGATTGCAGTGGCTCTTGAGGCTAGGAAAAACTTCTCCAAAAATAATCTCTTCATGTCATTCCAGCTTCCAATGAATGAGGGCTGAAGGTAGTATAGCCAGTCCTTAGCTCCTCCATCTAGAGAGAAAGGAAAAGGTCTCAATTTAATCTACTCCTTATCAATTCCTTATGTTTTCTTTGTGCTGCAAACCACATGGAACTACTTCAAATGCTTATGTAGATCCTTACCTGTAAGACCATGAAACTTGGTAAGCAAATGGATAAGACCAGATTTAAGCTCAAAGTCAGCATCAAGATCAAGATACTGGATGCACAAAGGTTGATAGTTAATGTTAGGTGCAGCCAATTCCTTTAAGTTCTATTATCCATGCTCTCAGAATTAATGAAACTACCACTAGAATAAGTAAAATCTACACTATTAGAAACTAGGAAAACTAACAGATGGAACATAATCAGAATGCTTAATATGCTCAGACTCAATATCAAGTTCAGTAACAATCCTATGACTTAGCCTAGAAGCCCTTCTAGCAACATGCAATGTTCTCTCTATCTCAAGATAAAAAGCAATTAGGTCATGTGCATTTGCTACTACTCCTAATCATACAGCATAAGGCATAATAGGCAAAAACACTAATAGCATACGAAATATGTAAACTACACTAAGAAATTAGCCAAAATAAAATCAGAAACACTATCAAATGAATTTTAAAAATTATGGGACCACAACAGTAAAATTATAAAATATATTTTTGATTTTTTGTAATTTTTTTGGTGATTTTTAAAAATCATGAAAATTAAAAAAAATTAAAAAAGTGGTCTAAATGATGAAATTTGGCAAGAAAACTCATACCATATGAAGGAATTTCAAGATTTTCACCTCAGATTAACCCTGGTAGGGTTAGTTTTGCTCAAGATGGTGGATAAACTTTGGATACCAAGCCTCAGCACCTAACTCCACAGGTTAGCCCAATTATGCGATACTTTCGACACTTTCTATACTACTAAGCTACTCTACTCTACTCAAGTGTGGAACAAGGAATAAAATGAAACGCAACTACTCTAATCTAATCTACTGTTAATATCCAATAATCGAGATCAAAAGAACAATGCGAAAATTCTCCGGCAACGGCGCAAAAATTTGACGTGAACTGTCAAACTCACTCAAATTAACCAGGCTTATAAAGAAATTTGTAATATAGGACAACCTGGATCATCTCCCAAGGATTTTTACATAGGACTAAATCACTCAATTGAAAACAGAAACAATAAACAAAGGGAAGGTTTTAATACGATTGAAATTAAAGCAAGAGATAAAACGAAATTAACAATTTAAAAGCAAATTCAACCAACCCAGAATTGAGGTTTCAAGAACATCCGTCATTGGACAAAGAATTACTGAATTTCATAGTTGACCCTAAACAAATCGGAATCCCTGTATTCATATAGGAATCCTCTCTACTAGACAATCACCTAACATTTAATCAAACCCTTGGCGCGTTCACTCATGCCATCACACAGTATTCACTTTAACCTGTTTTGATTTTAAATCCCTTGGGTTAATCAACCTAAATATTAAATCTAACATTTAATTCCTTCCCCTGGATGATCAAAATACAGAAATCATAGACAAACCTCATCCGCTCAGATTCAACTTACACAATCGTGTTGCTCAATTCGAGTAGAGGGGGAAGAGAAACGAATCCAGTTCATGGAGAGCACGGGTCCTCTGGATTCAACAACAGAAACCTCAACTCATAGGTTGATTGAATGGAAAGTTAACCTACCATGGCTGTGCACAAATAGAAAATGATAAAGAAAGAAAAAGAAGAACAAGATGAACAGAAGAGAGAAAAGAAGAGAGGTGTTAGATCTGAAATTTTTCAAAAATCAAAGCTGCTGTTCGTGTTGTCCTCATTTGCTATTTAAAACTAAAACTAAATCTGGTCAGGAGCTCCAAAACGGGCCCAAATTAAAACATAACTAATGGTTTTGGTCCCATGTAATTTGGACTTCTAATTACAAAGTTAAGCCCAATTAACTAAACATAGCTCTAGAATTTCGTGACTGACTTTGGCTCCAATTTTGACTACCTTCTTGTTCAAATTTAGCCTTCAAGCCTCTAATACCATTTATAGCTCTTTGAGTTATCTGCAAAAACGAAATAAGAATGAGGTTATTCAGATACCTAGAACAAAAGTTATAATCAAAATACTGGAACAATGTAAATCTGGAAAATTAACACGAAAAATGAATTAAATCCAATTAAAACCCCAAAGTCCAATTTAGACCAAAAACCATTAATTACACACTAAACAGCCCTAAAATCATTAATCAAAAGCAATAATTAAGTGTGATAAAATTCAATTATCATATACGTAGGCATGCAAGGCAAGAAAAAATTGCAAATATTTTCATTAATTTGGTTTCTTTTTTCTTTTTTTTCTCAAGGGATAAAATAAATATTTTTTAAAGGTTATTAATTTGCACAATCAGCTTTAGGGTAACTTCTTAGTATAGATGCATTAGGGGTGTAGTAAGATTAAGTTCTTGCCCTTCCCTGTGTATAATTAGACTTTTGAACTTGATCTCATTTTAAAGACTAGTTTTTCTAATAAAATGATTTTTTCATTATTTTTTCTAATAAAATAAAAATTGTTGGCGACTCTTAAATTTTTTGTAAATTTAGTTGCCTCTCGTCACAGAGCCTTTCGGGCACATTGTGACACATTTGTTTGGGAGATGATATGCAATGTTAAAACATAGTTTGGTTCCAAAAGCTATTTGTAAAGCTCCCCAAATGTAGAAGTGGACTTAGGGTCTCTATCAGAAATGATAATAGTGGGCACACGAATGCAGCTTCACTATCTCCTGTATATATAGTTAGGCTAATTTGTCTAAAGGGATATGTAGCCCTAATTGATAAAAAGTGAGCTGATTTGGTCAATCTATCTACGAATTACCTAAATAGCATCATAACCTGATTGTGTTCTAGGTAAACCCATAACAAAATCCATTGAAATGCTGTCCCACATCCATTCTAAGATTTCTAGTGGACGCGATTCCATTTTGGGACTTCAAGAGGTTGCGATAATCCTGATAGTTTATGATGTTCTACCTTGACTTTTTGGCATGTTAAACAGTTGGCCACAAATTCAGCTATTTCCTTTTCCATGCCAGGCCACCAATATAGTTCTTTTAGGTCTTGATATATCTTAGTGGCTCTAGGATGAAATGTGTATTTACCTTTATAGGCCTCCTCTAGAATTTTATCTTTCAAACCCTCATCTTGAGGTATACATATTCTTTCCTTAAGTTTTAAAACTTTAGCTTAATTCAAAGATCATTAAAACCTAAGTATAAACCCTAAGGATTAGGTTTCTTTTTAAGGCAAAAGAACATAATTTCTTTGCCTATCCACTGCTTGGGTGCTAGGGTTCCACCTCATGAGCACCCAGAGTCTAGAAAAATGGCCCGGTTTGGGACCAACCACTGCTCAGACACTTAGGCCCACCGCCTAGACGCCAGCGCCACCACCCAGGTGCCTAGTTTTTCTGCTTAAGTGACCAGGATGCAATAAGCCATTGCCTAGGAGCCCAGAGGCTGGTGCCTAAGTGCCCAAGTGGCAGAATGTTGCACAAACTTTTATTGTATTCTATATTATCTTATGTTTGTGATGCCTTGTTCTAACTCTTAATAGACATTCTTCTGTATATATTTGATTAGGATTTGATGAACAAAACTACCAGCTAGGTCATTCATTAGGTTATTCATTCCTGTTCTCCTGCATGTGTTGCAAAATTCGGGTTGTAGCAGCTGCCTTGCTCTCTTATGATAGTAGCCATTTGCTCAAAAGTACCCCTTATATCATTGTTATCTGTATTACTTGTATTAGCAGCATTGGTTGCAGAGCGTCCACACCTGCTTGAAGTCATTTCCTTCTACATACATAGAACAAACATGTTGAGGAGATCAAACTCAATATCCTGTTACAAATGTTAGTCAGAATTCAATAGCATCACACAAGCACAAACAAGTAGAATACAGCTATATCATCAATAATCTCCCCCTAGGTCACCTAGATGAACTGCTCTGATGCCAAAAATGTAACACCCTACCATAGAGGTATTGTGTCATATGCTTACTTAAAGGTATGGTAGATTATTAAATATAATCAAACTAAAATAACTCATAGTCCATTTATTTCTTTCTAACCTTCACACTAAGAATACTTAACCCAAATTTTCATTCAAAACATAACTTAGTTCCAAATTATTTTCCACGCATAAGTAGTTGATATCTAACCTTAAAACTATGCTAGATTGAAGATGTAATTCATAAATCGTCTTAGAATTCATATAACTTCCTAAACTTGGTTCGTTTCTAGGCAAAATAACAAAATTTCTCAGCAACTTCAATATCTAGGGCTAGGGTTTCACCGCTTGGGCGGCCATGGTCTAGAAACTAGACCCTGTTCTCAGGGAAGCTAGTACATAGGCATTGGAAACCTAGCGTTTAAGTCCCTAGTTTTGGGTAGCCTGGCACTTAGGCACCCAAAGATACCTAGGAGCCCAGAGGACTGAGAGCTGCCCTTCTTTTCCATGTTTCCTTTGCCTTTTAGTTGCTTATTTTAGTGCATAATAACACTTTTAGACATATTTCCACATATGTTAAAATATGTCATAGAGATGTTAAGCTTCTCATTTACTACTTTAAACTAAGGTTGATTTTAATTTAAAGTCATGCAAAACATCATACATAAAACATACTACTTTTATTCCAAACAATAAAGGTTAGGGTTACTACATCTAAAGAAATCACCTTGCCATTTAAGGGTGACTTATCTTTGATTACATTAGATTAAATAATTATAACTGTAACTCTTTCTATAGATCATTGTTGTCAAATTAGATGATAAGGATATTTTTCACCACTTTCACGGCTCCTTATGCCCGAATTATCCACCCAAGAGAACTCTATCTCTACCACTACATGGATGAAAGGCATGATTGCTTAATCTGAAAGCACCATAAATAAAAGTGAGATAAAAACCTCAGTAGAAAATAATAATTATTAATTTGAAAACTATGATGTTTCTATTTATAACTTAATACAGAAAATGACTTCTCTATTTATTTTACTCTCATTCAATAAGTTTCTTGATCTTGTTATGTCATATTGCCAATCTTTCACTTCCAAAACCTCACATATGATCATAAACATAGGAATAAAGTTATTACCGATTGCAAGGGCGTCCTCCTTGCCATTACCACCAAAGTGGTCTTACCACCGAAGTGGTCTTAATCATGCTGGATCACTTCTTTGAGGATCATTTCCAGACTTATGAGATCACCCCCTATAAAGATCATATCTCAAAATCATCTAGATCACGTCATTTGAAGATCATTTCTAGCTATTGATAATAGAACATAGCCTTATTGAATTTTATAGTCCATGGTCTTAATCTTTCAAAATGAAAGTATCATAAGCATAAGCAATAGAAAGGAGTAGAAGAAATATAACATGAAGCATGGAAACAAAGAATAGTATATCCATTAAATAATCAAAGTGCATCAAGGTAGAAACATGTTAAACAAAAGCATAGTAGAAAAGGTTATTATTCCCGTCATGAAGCTAACTGGATTTTGTTGATCTCCTCTTAGTATATTCACATGCAAGATGGTCTCTAGGTGTGTGGACTGAGTTTTGGTTCTTAGATTAGGTATGTGCGCATGAGTAGGAAGTGGGTGAAGTATTTATAAGTGAAAAGGAGTATGCATGGCCGTGCTTGAGTGTGTAAGTGAGATTTTTATTCCTTGGCCAACAAGCTTAGTCAAAATGACTAGCTTTTGAGTTGGCCCACTCATATCCTTCCAAATAGCTTGTAATTATGATTTTGTTTACTTGAGTAACTAGGTTTTTTTGGATGGTCGTGCATGTGGGTGTGTGTGTGTCTTGATCACATGGATGCCTTCTTGATTAAGGCCATGTGACTTTTTTCTTGGCTTAGTTATGGTGATGCCATATGGCATCTTATCTACTTAGGTTAATTATTACATAGTTAGAGAGGGTAACTAAGTTACTCAATCTAGTTTCTCTTAAAGATACATGGTCATGACTAGCTTGTTTTGTTTTGAATAACTAAATTGCTTCATTTGGTTTCCCTAGAGTGCATGGCTGTGAGATCCCTTGTCTCTTGTGGAAATTTTGTTTCCTTTAATGATTACTTGGAATTCTAATACTTCAAGCCATTCTTCAAACATAGATTTTGGGCTTGGAAGAACATTAGTTCCTTCTAGGTGAATTTAATCACATGCCTTACCAATCAAATGTCTCCAAGTGGCTCTTATCTCTAAACTCATGATGACTTAGTTACAAAAAGTCACTAAGTTTGCTTCATTTGGTTGCTTTCTAACAAAATTCCCTTGATTGACTTAGGGTTGACTTGGCTGACTTAGTTACTTTCTAAATTTTTTATTAGTTTCTAATTAGATTTGTGCTTCCTAATTAGTCTTACTATCATTACATTCTAATTATGACCTTATCCTTGACTTGAGAAAGCTTGACAAGACCATCTTGTCTCCCAAGGACCCTTCACATGAGCTTTTTGTTTATGCAAGATTATTCTTTTTGTCTTACATTATTTAATGCGCTAAATTTACTCTTGAGGTATATTCTTTACTTGATTCACTTTACTTCTTCTTTTTCTCCTTTTTTCACGTGAGCTCCCTCCTAGGAAGACAAGTTGTTTGTCTTTTCTAGGTTGCTTCTTAGGCTAGATTTTAGGCTTTAGGTACTTTGGCTAATCTAGTTTGGGTTTCACTTAGGTTGGGCTAATCATATTTCTAAAGCCTAAACTCTTAGAGTTATTCTTTTATACTTAACTTCAAGACTAAATCTTAATTAATTAGTGTTAGATTATCACCCTATACTGACTTACAGTATATGACTTGGATCCTTTCTAAAATAATAATGGATATAATCACATCAAACAATACATACACATAAATAATTATTCACACATACACACACACACACACACACACACAGATATATATATATATTCAAAATTTGGGGCATATTACAAACTATATAACCTTAATCTAGTTACTTATAAGTAAATAAGTCATCATGACCTTATGGATAAAGAAGCAACATGGTTGCTTCCTTTTGGTCCAAACCAAAAGTAAGAAGCCATTTCTGTAAGCTCTTATTGGTTAACAAAAAAGAAACAAACTATGAAGGAAAGCCACATGTCTAGCTCTTTATTGGCTCCATTTCGTGCACACATAAGATCAAATCAAAAGCAAAACACCTAGAGTAGGAAGATTGTGCACGTAAGATAGAGAGAAGAAGAGAAAGTGGTCGTGTAGTATTTGCCAAGAAGGAAGGCATGTGTGATCAAGGGAAGGAGGTTTCCATCAAACTCAACTTAGGTAGGGGTAATATCACTCTCTTCTTCTAAACTCAAAACTTATAGTTACTTTGAATAGATTCATGATTCATGATCTAAAGAGCTTATAGGATTTGATTCCATCGATCTTTGTTTGTTAGAAATGCTTTGTAGATCTTCTTATATCAAGATGATGTTATTACTTCCATGAATCTAAACTTATGATTAAAAGCAATAGTGAAGAAACTTAAAACTATGATCACCTTTGCTTGAATTTGAACTTATATGATTACTATGTGTGAAAATTGAACTTATATGATTCTTTATGCTTGGAGATTGAACTTGAAACATTTGACGACCTATACGTGGAGTACTTTTGCTTGGAAAGAAATTTTTAAACTATAATGAAAATCTACCAAGAAGCTTTCCCTAAGTATATACATGGTTCATGGAAGAAATACTATTAGTCTTGATTTAAATCTCTTTTAGAATATTTCTATGTCATTTAGATTATTTTTACTTCTATGCTTGATTTAGTAACTCATGCAATGATCTTAATTATACTTATGATTGTTTGAGATTGATGTTCACCAAAAAGAAGCAGAATTTTCAGAGAAATGATAATTCAAAAAAGGGGACTTAAGATTCTTGTAAAGGAATCCTTTAAAGACTTATGCAGTAATGATCCTCGAGAAGTATATGAACTTTTAGGGAAATGATCCTTTAAAAAGGAAAGGTGATCTCATGCATGGTTCCCAGGAGCTCGGTTCTAGTTGACACAAAGGCAAGGTGATGCCCTTGCAGTATAGAGAGCTCTCGATTATTCGAAACATGCAAAGATGATAAAATATTTAACAGTAAAGATAGTAATTTTATTTACTATATAGATGTTGCTTAATATTGATTTCATATAAGCTTAAGCCTCTTGAATCTTTCTCTGTGACCATAGAGATGTTTTTTGTGTGTTATACAGTTAAAAGCACTATAGTTTTCTTAACTATTTTTATACTAATTAAACTCCCAGTGAGAATTTGCAATTCTCACCCATTTGATTGTGGTGTTTCCAAATTCATCAAATACCCAGTAAAGATACGAGACTATTTGCTGATTAAAGTATATGCAGATGGGATGTATTCCTCCAGAAGCAGATGGAAGATGATTTTATTTTATATGTAGATATGATATTTAATACTCTGGAGTATTATATGAGACTATCTTGTAAAATTTAATGCAATTAATCATCTGTGCATGGATAAATAATTATATAGTGTGCCTTGAGCTAAATAGCTTATTATCTCTCTTGTGATTATTAAGTAGTTAAATAAGTTATGTATTAAATGAGACGAAAAAGAAAATAGTCATGTAATCAAGTTTCTAAACAATAGAATCACGTATAATTACTTTTATTCATTATTTATATTCCATTAAATAGAGGATTAACGTGATATCGTACCAAGAAAGTAAGGTGTCACAGTTTCACTTTGAGACTAACTTGAGCATCATAATGCCTTTGCATGTATCCCAGCTACTGTGCCCTACTAATGTGGAGCTCTTCGACATATCAATTATTGAGGCAAACACCACCCTTAAGAACAGGCAAGAGCATCAAATGTTGTCTATGGGAAAAGATAAAACTTTTCTCTTGTTCTCAAGTTGTCTATCATGTCACTCCCAAAAACATCACTTAATTTTTAACTAAATTTCAATCTTTGGAGAAAAATTGGGGAAAAGCTTAGTCATTTAACCATTAATCTCTTCTCTCCATATTAGATATATAAATGTATTAGTGGCATATTCTCTTCTCTCATGATTTTTAATTTTGTTCTCTCTTTTTCAGAGAACCAATATTACATAGCCTTTGATAGCTTTGAAGGTCCAAGCATGAGGCAAGTAGGATGCTTTGCATCACCCTTCTTTCCTCTCTTCAAGCCACATCCATGGCTCTCCTCCTCAGGAGTAAAACTAAAAGTAAAGAAGTTGCTCTCAATTATTTTTCGATCTTAGAAACATTAAAACAAGCATTGAAGAATGAAGAAGGGTCAATACCAAAGCTGTTAATTAGCCTTTCTTACACCAAACAAATGAGGAATTTAAAGGAATTAAATTGAGACACTAATGGATATCATTCATTGATACAATTTAATTATCATTTATTTTCAAGAATTAGTTGTCAATCATTATGCCATACTTTAATTGTCATAATTAGCTTGCTTTTTTCTAAATGTTGTGCATGTCATTTATCTATATAGCTATGATAGTCATTCATATTTAGCCACATACATTATACAGAATGTATTTATACCAGAATTTAGAATACTGAATCATATAGTAAAAGTTGCGTACCTCAGATCTTCAAGAGTCCTTGAAACAAATGAGCAAACACATCGTACACAAATGTGCACTCCAGATCAGGATCTTTCCCTTCTTCTCCCTCTCTTGTTGCTGTGTTTTCTTAATGGGGCAATGAATCATAGAATGAGTATAGGAGTGGAGAGAAGATCCTGACATTTATAAAATAATCAATAACCTTAGTTTTCACCCATTATGAGCCCTAGGCTACCAAGCCCTATACATAACCAGTATACATACACAGTGGGTCCAAAACCTAATAAACTAGTGATTTGCTAACCCATATGATCACATAATAGAACATGGACTCCAGGGATTATTAGGTTATCATCCAACTAGTTTTACAAACAATAAAATGCACAATCAAGGCCAGCCCAAATACAGAAAATTCTAACATTCTCCCAATTGGACAATATTGATTGAGTTTTATTTTGCCTTTCAAATATAATTTGAAAACAATTCTTTGGTTGAATAACTTGGCCATTAAACATAACCTGATTACAATTCCCATAAACATGACCAAGAAGCCCCAACAAAACTATCAACTAAGAACATAGGCAAAGATAAACTATTTAGAGTCTAATTCACTAATGACCACCTAAGTGATAACCTCATTGGCATGATCATAACTCAAGTGTATAAGTGTTGATACACATCACAACATAGTCTGTGATCCTTTTCATGCTATTTGTGTGGATCCACATTGTGCTTTCCAAGAAAACACAACCAATCTCCCCAAGGATATTATAAACATGTTTCTTATGAAACAACATTTCCATAAAGGAAATAAAACATTTTTCTCATGAAAGACCAATGTTTTCCCCAAGAAAATATCCATATCTTGAGATGTATTAAATGGTACCATAATAATATCATAACATAGTAAAGTCATATTTTTTCATGACAACATTACCATCATGTGCATATAGAAAAATTCATGATATTACAGGAATTCTAATTACACAAAACACGTACAATCATAATTTATCAACTCCCACTAACTAATCACATCACAAATACAAACAACCAAGGTTTAAACCTATGATTGATTAACAATACAATCAAGTTAACATAACTCCATCGTCAATGAGAACTTCAATGGTACAACTTCAACTGTAAGGATGCTCACATCATATATACAACATATAAACATTAATCAATTCTTTATAAAAGCAAATTGATTAATACATGGATGGGATCAATAACAAATATCTTTCATATTCTATTCATCCCAAAGGAACATGCACACAAATGCAATAAGCATATTGCATTTATTAACAGTCCCATCAATCAAATTACAAACAAAGTGTATACAAGGACAATTGGTCCTAAAACATTTTTTAGTTCCAAGCCATACCTTTGCCTAAAAATAGAAATAAGACTATTTCCATGAGTATAACACATACTCTCATCTCCTTTGAGACCAAGGAAAATTTTCAACAATATGAGTCCAAACTTATATCAATAATGCAATCTATTGTCTCAAAAGAAATTATAAAAAAATGGTTTATACAAGGTGTAGATCAACACGTGATTAATGATTCAGAAAACATACATTTATAACAAACAAATTATGCTCCCACATTTCTTTAAAAAACAAGAAATAACATGTCTCGTATCACTTCTATTTTCCCCAAAAGAGAAAAAATTCATTAGACTTGAAAAAAAATGGATTCAAAGCTATACTTTCCCAAGACACCTCTAATAAGAAAACATTAATCACATCAATTTAATTAACCAATTTTGCATACATGTGTTTCTAGCATAATAACATACACATAAACACATACAAGAATATGATCAAAAAAATATTTAATTGGGCACAATCATATTCTTTATAGGAGTTTAAGCATATGACTATTCAATCGCCTATGGACACAATGCACAACACATACTATAGCTCCCCATTTTTCAAATAATGGGCATTTTCTTATGTGTAAGAAAGCTCACTCAAGTATAAACTTAAGCATATTTTTATGAATAAATATATAAATCCATTATGGCTAAAACCATTGTTAAATATACATGTTTTCCGTCCGTGAAGATTATACAGTCAAAGTTTCAACATTGCAGTCTAATTACTTTTCTTAGAAAAACAATATGGAGTTGAAATCACAATCAACACTTAGTTGATTAAACGGACAATAACCAGTGGTAACAACCACTATAACAGGGATTCAAACATATGAATATAAACTCCCCTGTAGGTGGAGAATATATATCATATACAATAGTTTCTAAAAATTCAACACCTGTGGGCAGAAGAATTTTTACTGTCACAGTATCCCGATTTTCATGCCACTCGAGCCAACTCATGCAATAAACCTCCCGTGGGTAGGTAAATATACAATTGATTTAAGCAACACAACTATCCTTTAACTAAATTGACAAGTAGCTCCATCAATTTCATGAATAAGTCACTGTGGTGATACACATTCATATCAATTAATAGTTTCCAAAACAGGATGGATTTACATCCAAAATCCATTTTCAACTTTATACTAAGTTTTTCAAAATCATGTTTTCTAAGAAACACATCATGAAGCATTCTCTTCATACAAAATTACATCGCCCAAGTACAAAACAAGGTCTCAATTTGCACAAAATTATATTCCTATAATCAAAATGTGCAAATTATAACATTCAATCATTAAACCACATTTCAAAAAAATTAAAATCAAGAGAGCTAAATAGGTCAAATATGACCACAACGAGAGCATTCAAAGGTTTTCATGCATTATTTCATTAATTTAATAAATGGGCTACTGTGATAGTTACCATTTACTTCACTAACTAAATTCACCAACTGAATAAAAATATATCAACAATAATCAACTTATACTCTCTAAATTGCAAGAAACATGCCAATTAAATATACCAGCTCTCTACATACACTTATCAAACAATATAGTGCATCAATATAACATAAGAGAAATAGAAAAATCACAAATAATAATCAGCATTATTTATGATGTTCCTTTAACTTCCCTTACAAGCAATATACCAAATATATAACATGGTATAAATGAAATTCATTCAACTTCACTTGACAAAGTTGAATATCAGGCATTCATTTAACTTCCTTTGACAAAGTTGAATAGCAAACAAATGCTAAATAATTATACTAAACACAATGTAAAATTAGCACATTACCCATGACTATGTCATAACTCTCCCCTCGTGTAACACCTTATTTTAGAGGTATTATGTCACATGCTTACTTAGTTAATTACCTTTGACTTAGTTTATGATTAGGTTATCTATGGTAGATTATTAAATAGATTTAAGCTAAATTAACTCGTTTTTTTTTCATTTATTTCTCTTTACTCTTCATACTTAGGATACTTAACCCTAAAGTTCATTTAAAACACATCTTAGAACCAAATTAGTTTCCATGCATAATTAGTTGATATTTAACTTTAAAATCGTGCTAGATTGAAGATGTAAGTCATAGATTGTCTTAGAATTCACATAATTCCCAAAACTTGGTTCCTTTCTAGGCAAAACAACACAATTTCTCGGCCACTTCAACTCTGGGAACTAACGTTTCATCGCCTGGATGCCCAGGGTCTAGAAACAAGGCCCTATTCTCAGGCTAGCTAGTGCCTAGGCACTGAGGACCTAGTGCTTAGGCGCCCATTCTTGGAAAGCTTAACACTTAGGCGCCCAGAGCTAGCACCTAGGTGCCCAGAGGGCCGAGAATAGCCCTTCTTTTTCTTGTTTCCTTTGCTTTTGGTTGCTTATTTTGGTAAATATTAACACTTCTAGACATATTCCCTCATAAATTAAGCTATGTTTTAGGGATGTTAAGATTCTCATTACTACTTTAAGCTAGGGTTAATTTCGAATTAAAGTTATTCATACATAAAGCATACTCTTTTTATTTCAAACATAGAGGTTAGGGTCACTACATCAAAAGGAGTCACCCTGTCAACTATATTATAATCAAAATAGGAAGGGACTAGGCTAGGCTATCATACAAAACCTTCCAAAGGTGACTCTATCTTAAACTACATTATATTAGATAATTATAATCCTAACTTTTCTATGGATCATTATTGTCCAATTAGATTATACAGATATTCAGGACTGCTTTCGCAACTCTTATGCCTGGTATATCCACCCAAAAGTACTCGATCTCCACTACTACATAAATGAAAGGTATGGTTGCTTAATTTGAAAACACCAGAAACAAAGGTAAGATAAAAATCTCAGTAGACAATAATAACATTTAGTTTTCAAACTATGATGTTTTCAACTGTAACTTAAAATAGAAAATGGCTTCTCTATCCATCTTAATCTCATTCAATAAGCTTATTGATCTAATATGTCATATTACCAAATAGAAGCATATACAATATGAGCAATAGAGAGAAGGCCATTATCCTTTCCATGAAGTTGATTAGGTTTTGGTGGTCTTCCTTCTTGATGGATTGTTTTAGAGGTAAATAGGCAGATTTTTAGTGCTTAAGTGTGCATGTGCATGAGATATGTGTGGGTTGAGGTATTTATAAAGTTAGTGTGTGTGTGTGTGCATGGCCCTATATGAGGGAGGAGAGTGAAAGTGTGATGTGATCTTTAGGGATATTATCCCTTAACTATCAACCTTTTGAGTTGGCCTACTCGAAGCTTTCTAATAGCATGTAATCATGATTTTGTTTACTTGGGTAAGTAGATTTTCTTGGATGGCCGTGCATGTGGATGTGTGTGTGTCTTGATCACATGGTTGCCTTCTTGATTAATGCCATGTAACTTAATGGCTTGGGTTAGTTAGTGTGATGCCACATGGCATCTTATCTACTTAAGAAATCATTCTTCTAATTTAGTTAGAGTAACTAAGTTACTCAATTCACTTTTCTAAGGTGCATGGCCATGAGCCTCTTAGTGTAAGGCTTTAAGTTTTATTTTTACTATAACTAGATAGCTTGTCAAGTGATTACATAGAATTTAAGGATTGCAAGTTATCCCCTTTTATGCATCCACATAACTTAAGCTTGGAAGATCAACAAGCTTTATTATATTTATTTACCACATGTGTTTGACTCTTTTCTTTTAGAATGATGATCTTGTTTTTCTCTTAACCAATAGGAGATCTCCATGTGATGCTTATCTTTACTCTCATGATGATTTAGTTACGTAAAGTCACTAAATTTGTTTATTTTAGTTATTTTTTGACTAGATTCCCTTGATTGACTTAGAATTGAGTAGGTTGACTTAGTTACTTTCTCACTTTTTCATTAATTTGTAACTAGATTCTTTGCTTTCTAGTTAGGCTAACTATCATTACATTTTGTCTTGTTGCTAATTAATGCCTAACTTAACTTAGTGAACTTTAGGTAACTTGGTTGGCTAGTTTACATGCTATTTCTAACAATTCCTTTGGCTATTCATGTGGTCTTCTAGTATTTGCAAGATAGTCCTTTGTCTTTCATCCATTAATGCACTAAGTTTGTTCTTTGGGTATATTCCTTACTTGTTTCACTTTACTTTTTCATTTTCTTCTTTTCATGTTCTTAGTCTTTTTTGTAGATTACTTCTTAAGCTAGATTTTAGGCTTTTGGTTCTTGGGCTAGTTTACTTGGATTGGGCTTAGTCTAGGTTCTTAGAAATATTATTATGGGCTAACCTTAACTAATTGGGTTTTAGGTTTTAGGATTAATCTTTGACCCAAAATCTTATTTAATTTAAATTTTAAATTTATCACCCTCTATTGACTTTCATTTTATGATTTGGATTCTTTCTAAAATTCTAATGGATGTCAAATAAGCCAATTCATATATAAACATTCAAAAATTATTCATAATTTAGGGGATATTATACCTCAACTATCATACAGTCGCAAGTAACAATGTAGAATTTCATCACATACAAATTTGCACTAAATTTTATCACATAATACATCAACAATTAATAAACACATATAATTGATCGATGTATTAATTTACATAATTTGAGCAATTTTCAGAAGTACTTCCTTCTCACAATAGACATTACAATTTTCATGAACAAACACTAATTGATAACATTGCTAACACAAGCAATTAACTTTAATTTTACATCCATTTAAAGGATATTTAAATGCTATGATATGACAAAATATTTAGAGAGTTCATAGCCAACAAATATATCATGCGCTTCCAAAAAATGGGCAAAAGTCCATTTAACATGAAAACACATTTTTTATAGATAAAATTTCATTGGCAAACATAACACTCACCTTCCATGTGAATAACCACAAAAAAATATGATGCAATACTTACACACCGAAAGAAAATATCAAGATATTTTTACTTCAAAAAATTACTTCTATATATATTCATGCCTATTAGGCACTATATGTTTGTTTTTATAAAATCATAAATCAATATTTTCTAACAGTATATTAAATAATCATTTTATAATTATTGAATATAAAAGACTCAAATTAACAAGTTAATTATTTAATATTCTTATAACACGTAAAAGTTTTTAACTTTAAATAAACTAGACATACACTTTAATCATATGCTAGTTCTAAACATTAAAGTTAACATACAGTATAACTACCAAAGTAGCTTACTATCATTTTTCCTTTAATGCACAAAATCTCTAGAAAATTCAAAATTTTAAGGCCCATTGACTTACAATTATTATATCATTTTCATATTTATGGCAGTTTTGTTCATAGAAAAAATAAAATAAAAATTGTTTATAAACATCATGATCAAGGCACATGATCAAATAAAATAAATTTTATAATACGCAAAAAATCAATTTTATTAATGGTGTTATTTAGGAAAAAGGAAATTTGACTCAAAAGACATAAGCAAGAAAAATGATTAACATGGATAATATTTAATAATAATTACCAAAACAGGAATTTATCACATATGGATATAATTTCTGTGGAGAATATACCATATAATAACAATAGTCTCAAAAAATCCAACACCTGTAGACAGAAGAATTTTTACTATAAAAATCATCTCAAATACCATGTCACAATAAATTAATTAACGAGTTAAATCCACGTAGGTGAGTTAAATCATAAATTAAGTAATACAACATTTCCAAAATTTATTTAACAAGTAACCCCATTAAATTCTGTGAATGAATCACTATGGTGGCATAAAGTCACTTTAACCATTAGAATCTCCAAAAAAATTTATTTAACGGGTAATCTAATTAATTTCTGTGAATGAACCACTGTAGTGATAAAAACTCACTTTAATTAATAGAGTTTCATAAAAAATTTATTTAATAGGTAACTTACTAATTTCTGTGAATAAACTACTGTGGTAGTATACACTCACTTCAATTAACAGGGTCCTTAAATAAGGATAAATAATTGCTCAAAAATCATTTTCCTAACATTAACCCCAAACACCTAGAGAGTGTACCTATCAAACTTAATAATCAGGGAAAGAGTTACATTTATCAATACATATATCTTATATATTTCAAAGGATCAATAATTTTTCAGCATGCATTTCATGAAATTTCATATATGCACATTTATATACCAACAAAGTGTCAAGGTACATGGACCAAATCTAGCAACAAGAGAGAGTGACATTTATACACTGGTATACTAGTATATTAAATTATTTTCTTCAAAAACAAAGTCACAAAATAATTTTAAATATACCAAAAAATGAATTATAATGAAATAAATTTACAATAATTTTAATGTAACTTTTAAAAAAATACAAAACCTACCCAAAAAAATAGAAAATAGAAAAGTACAGATCTGAAAAAAATTACGGGTCAGGATGACCCGCGCATGACCTACACGCATTCCACGCACACGTGCTTGCGCGTGGGAATGGAGCTGCACATCTTCCCATGGCAACATAAAATGCAGCCACCAGAAACCCAAATTGGGTTTCACCCAAAAAACCATGGAATCTTACCAATTTGCCCAGGATGCAACACGGAAAGAGGAGAGCATCTAAAATCCCGTGAGCCTAGTTCATTTTGGTGAAGGAAACGCGTCCAGCCACACAAGTGCATGAGCTCGAAGCTGCATTAATGGTGAGCGACCACCATGGACGCCAAAGAACACGACTCCAATGCCTCTAAACCCAAGATTTAATGCGGTTTTATGCGAGCAACAAGAATCCAATTAACCCATTCGATTTTGGTGCAGAAATCGCGCCAAATCACGAAAAACCAGAAGCTCGAAACTTTGACATTGGCGGACGCACGCCACAGACGCATAAAGATGCGGTTTCAGACCATGGAAACCCAGGTTCAGATGTGATTCATCGTAAGGATAAAAAAACCCTATGAACTCGTACGATTTCATGGAGAAAATCGCACTCAGATGCGGAGCCCAAGAACACGAAGCTCCCACCATGGCAGATAGTTACCATCAACGCAGAAGCAAGTTTTCAGACCACGAAACACTGGATTTCAAAAGCGATTTCACCATTGAACTTCATCCAAAAACACAACATCCAAATTACACAGCAAAACAATGCACCAAAAATTAAAATCCAAGGGTCCAAAACGAAACCCATTATCGGTTCAGATGCACAATAATTTTTAAATCAAAATTCAAGGGGAAATAGTATTAATCTCAAATTGTCACACAACCTCAAAATTCATTAGGAAATCTCAATTTTAGATTTTAAGAATTTAAAATTAATTTTTCAAAATTAATCAATTTGGATCCTAAATTCGATATAACGGGCTCTGATATTTCATGTTAAATTTAGCCACATACATATATAATAAGTATTTATAGCAGAATTTAAAATATCAAATCATATAGTAAAGAGTTGCATACTTAAGTTTTCTAAGAGTCCCTATAACAAATGAGCAAACACATCGTACACAAATGTGTACTCCAGATTTGGATCTTCCCCTCCTTCTCCCTCTCTTGTAATTATGTTTTCTTAATGGAACAGTGAATTACAAAATAAGCATAAGAGTGCAAAGAAAATTCTGTCCTTTATAAAATAATTAGTAATATTAGTTTTCACACATCGTAAGCCCTAAGTTACCAAACCTACACATAATCTACATAATCAATACACTTACATATTGATTCCAAAACCTAATAAACTAATGATTTTTTAACTCATAAGCTCACATTATTAAACGTGAGATTCAAGAATTATCATGTTATCATCTAATCAAATTTAACAAACAATAAAATGCACACCATACATGACAGTTACGCAAAGGGAAATGTGTAGATTTTACTCTTGCACAAAACACATGTACTCACACGCATTAGTGAAGCTATTACTCAGTCATTTGCTACAAACAGAATTTGCTCACATACAACACAAAGTATACAATTCACAATATTATTACTGTTTACCTAGCACCCTCACTAAACTTTTGTAATGCACATTCGTATTTATTTCATATAATTACACTTTTGTTCAGTCACTCATTACGCACGCACGCACTCTATAGATATTGCTCATTTTATACTACACTAAAACTACAGTTGCACGTGTATTACACTATTAAACTACATTCACACATACGACTTAATACATACACCTCTCACATGCTACATTAATTTGCTTACCCTAACACTTCGACTTACAACAGATGCATACACGCTTCTTTTTTATTCTCAACATATACACGAAACATTCATTTTCACATTATACACAGCTTTGAACCATTATCACCATTTACTACATTTCTACTGGGTACTTGGCTACATTTGCATATATAGCTATGCACCTATGCACATACGCTGTAAATATATGTTCGCATGACTTTGCTGACACTTTTCATATTTTTTTGACGCATTATTTTACCACTACAAATACATTTACACACAGTTTTTAAACATACTGCATATTTTATGTTTACACATACTACATCTCATGCGGCACTTTCATTTTATGTGAATAGTTTGCGCTAACATTATTATATTGTTATTTTATGCGCCTAACAAAGGTGCAAAAACTGAACATGTGGGTCTCTATCACTCTGGAAAAAGAAACATAGTCAGAAGCTAATTAATTAAAAAACCTAGTTTTATACAATTGCAAGGCTAATGGCAAAGAAACAAAGAGCCAGGCATCACTACCTCTAAATTAGAAAGGAGCAAAACAGCTTCTGAATCCCATCAAGAGAAATGCATGGAAAGTCAACTAAGCATAATTGATCTCTTTTCCATTTATCTACATGCATTAACTCTTCTTCATTTTGCACATAAAGCAGTGCTCCAATTTTCATAATTGACTTCTTGTTATCTATATGACCATGCATGAATTGCCATTAATATGTACATTATATACCATTCATTCCATGAAAAGAATTCAAACATTGGAGAATCCCATTAAAACACTGCATTTACTGCCATTTATTTAGATAAATTCAATTGCCATTCATTTATGCAATACTCATTAATTGTTGTAATTAAGATAGCAAGACCTTTGACACTCAAAATTTTTGAAAAACAAAACCTTTGCTCTGTTTAAAAGTGCGGGACCAAGTTATGATGAAAGTGGCTTCTTTTCTGATCCCCAAACTACAAGATATTCAACAGGACAAGTGCTTGGAGTCACTGATTCGACGACAATGCTGTCCAAGGACCACTGCCTTCCATAAGCTATCAACCACCACGTCAAGGTCCAGAAGCACACCGCTCAGCCTAGTTATGCGCATCAAGCACCGACACCAACTCCTTAGCAAACTTTGCTACTGCTTGGATAATGATCTCATTGTACACCAAGTGTTTGAGATGGCTTCTTGCCCATAATAGTAATTTCTTACCCCAGCAAACCCAAATCTCGGCATAAAGATTAATCCAAGAGAAGTAGAATAGTCCCCTTTATTGTTATCTTAATTGTCCATCATCACTTGTTATCTACTGCCTTTAATTGATTGGTTTTAATATGCAAAGTCTCAATTGAAACAAATGTCGTGCATGGATTTCAGGAAGAAAGAAACCCATTATTTGGTTTTAATTTTCCTAATAAATATTCCGTCAAGCGACATTAAAGCATTGTTTTTCTCTCTAATAATTGCCACATAATTACTTTTATTTAATTGATATTAATCTATTTTGCTATAGGATTTAATTCCTTACGAATTTAATTTGCATTAATTTTCCTTATTTTCTTTGTTTGGCATAACTGTAACATGCTATCCAAATATTGTGATAGAACATGATGACCGATATACAATATTTAGGGTACTCAGGCGTCATCATGACAACTTGACTCAACTAGCTTTTCCATTAGACAACATGTCAATAATGATATTTCAACTATACTAACCCAATATAAATGGTCACTTGGGAAATATTAGTGAAAGCCTCAATCTGACAACTGAGCCATACATGCTAACAAGCACCCCCCACATATCCCTCAATAATTATGAGCTTTTTGAACTCTAATCTCACCATATCTAGCTTGGCTTTATTGAAGATCAACCAACACATTCTTATCTCTTTGTGTCAATTGACATCTCGCTAGCTTCCAAGCTTGGCCAACTCATCCGAACAAAATTCAAATTTGGAGCACCTGATACTTCATTGTCATTAATATATGACATTCATTTTCAGGAAAGGCCAGATTGTTAATGCATGAAGATGACCTCATTATATGGTACAAGCATGGCTAACCTTGTCTTGGTATAAAAAATTTGTTACAATTACATATTATTGCCATACTCACTCACATTTTAGGATCAATGCTAGTATGACAAGATATCCAAATTGCCTCTAGATTGACACAAAGACCTTGGCCTCCAACCCAAGCGTGTCTTCATTAGCAAAAATCCTAGCCTTAGAGCTAGGTGCCTCTCGAGATTCTAAGCTAGGCATGTCTACATAAGCAAAAACCCTAGCCTCTCTGAGATAAACATGTCTTCATAAGTAAAAACCCTGGTCTTCGAGCTAGGTGTGTCTTCATCAGAAAAAATCCTAACATTTGAGCTAGCTACCCTAGCCTCCGAATAAGGGGTATCTTCATTCACAAAATCCATAACCTTTGAGCTAGGTGCCCTGACCTCCAAGTAAGCCATATCTTTATCAACAAAAAACCTTGCCTCTGAGTTAGGTGCCTCTCCATCAGTGAAAATCCTAGCCTAGCCAGGTGTTTCTCTAACAGCAAAAGCCTTAGCCTCAGAGCTAGGTGCCTCTTTGTCAGGGCCCAAATCACACTCAAATAACCGATCATATGATCTCAACATTATCTTGACTATAACGACAACAATGTCAAGTATAATTAAGTTATTAAGTAATTAATATTTATTACAGTTTATACACCTCGGCATTCAACACGCACAACTTATTAACTCTTGAGATGGGGAACTGTGGATCGATAGGTCCCTATTAAGCTTAAGCTCAATGGCATGCATTTAATCTATCATCTCAAATCCTAGAGACCTTCACACACTCTATTTATACTCACCATGGAGATCACCTCCAAGTTTGTTCATTGTCTCACTACCAAAAAAGCACTAAACTACGGAGGTTTTTTTTTTTTTTTGTCAACTTGTGGCAGTTTTTTACCTCCTCAAATTGAATTGTGATAGTTTTTAAAAATGCCACATTTACATTTATGTTTGTCACAATAATTTTGTGGTGGTTTTTGGTTGACCATCGTTACTTTAATTTGGGACAATATTATTGTGCAAGTTTTTTACCTCCTCAATTTGCGGCAGTTTTTTTCTTTTTCAAATTACACCAATTTTAAAACTTTGCTATTTTATTAGAAAATTTTGAAAAAGAATTACAGGGTTTAAAACCACCGTAAATTGGTTAACAGAAATTTATTTTATTAAAAAATTTACTATAAATTTAATTCTATGATTCAAATTAAATTTAGCTTGTACAGTTACAAATATAAATAATTTAAAGAACTACCCATTTAATATGAATCAAATTCTATCAGAAATATTCATTTATAGTAACATAAACATCACAATTCATAGCAAACTAAACTAACATAATTCATCTATAGTAACTTAAACATTACAACTTCAAATCCATAATAACTTAAAGTGATCCTACAATAAATAAACATAAAAACATAGCAGCAGTATAAACACCTCCATTATCCTTTTCAGTTCATAGAAATAGTGTCATTGCTACTATTGCCATGATGGCAAACTGAAAAAGCATCAAGAGAAAAATCATAAGTCAAAACAATGCATGCAACTATATTAAACTGGCATTTCTAAATAGATTAATTTTTCTTTTTAATTGTTCATCATCTATTTAACTGGCATTTCTACTGATAAAAGATCTCTAACTCATGGAACGACTGCACTAGATATATAGCCCAAATCCCTTCTAAACATATTAATTTTTCTTTTTAATTGTCCAAACAAACAACTATATTAAAAAATGGAAAAAATTGTAACCTTAAGCTGCAATCACAAATTCGTAACTTTTGCTTGTACATGGTTACATTCTGGGATTCGAAATTCAGTTCATTAAAGAATTTCTCGTCAATTAGCACAAAGAATTATCACAACTTGCATTAATCTTCACCTAATTTTGTCCTGGCCAAAATTTAAAATTAAAAAATAGAAAAAGAACTCAAAAAAATATTTTGATATCTTTGGGTTAAAATTTAAAGAAAATATTAAAAAAATGTAAAAACTAAAAAAAATAAAAAAAATAAATTTTCTTCACTCAATTTTCTGTCCCAAATTCAATCCAAAGAACATTATCATCCTATTCCCTTGCCTACTTATTGGAACCCAAAGCCCATTGCTCATCTTAACCCAAAAATAAAAATGCAAACAAGATAAAATAAAAAAAAAATAAAGAAAAGATGCTGGAGGCAAAAGGAGGCTCCCACCACTCACGCACAGAAGAAAAGAGTGGAGGGGGAGCGAAGTCGGACACTGTACAAGGAGACGGAGCAACGCATGACAAGCTGTAGAGAGGGACCTCAAGGGAAGCCATTCTCGGTAGTGGAAGGAGAAATAGAAATTAGGAAAAAGGGAGAGATATTTTGGAGAGTTGAAGAAGATTTTTGGAGGGGGGAACAAGGGAAGGAAAGGCATCTCGGCTTTGGAGGTAAGAAGGAAAAAGAAAGAGGGAGAAGAGGAGGAGTATTCACACACAACAGAGAGAAAAAAAAGGCGGAACCAGACGCAACGGGATTCGGGGGCTATCCGGTGAGGAAAATACACAGCCAGTCCAGTCGGAAGATTATCTCCAGAATCTGAGTTTGATTGAAGCTTCTGCTTCTCAATCCGCGGAATTATGTTATTTTAATATCTTTTTTATTTGTGAGATGATCATGCATGTGTGCTGTTTGATGAAATGATTGCCTGAAAAATGTGAGCTACAAATCTGAGTTGCGTTGTGTAGATGATATATTTGTGGGCTTTCATCATCCTTAGGTTCAAATAGATTCTATAATGTGAGCTCAATGTGAACAATTGAGTTGCTCCAAATTACACTAAATTATCAAATTAGTTTACAAAAGATTTCACCTATTTTGTATTAATCCTTAGAAGATTTAAATTTTATTATGATTCCTGATAGTTGATTTGATCATTTACGTTACTTCTTATTTAAGAACTAATATATTTTATTTTTAAATTTTTAATAATAATAAAAATTTATTAATTGATTAAACAAATAAATATTAAAGAATTGTTGTGGCAATATAGACAAAAATAATTTTAATTTTTTTTATTATGAGACTTAAGAGCTTTCATGACAATATTAAATCTAATTTTTATTTTAAGATTAAAGAATTGTCACAATAATATTAATTTTAATTAATTTATTTTCAAAGTCAAACAAATTATTATAATTAAAATGAGTCAGATTATTTATATTATATTCTTTCAAGGCAAAATATGAACTAATCACCAAAAAACATATATACTCAAAGGGGAATTAAATTAATAACAATAAATGAATAAATCAAGGACCACACGTTAAGTCATACAAGAAAATATATAAAATCCAATATAATTTGTTATTTTAATCTAAGGATAAGTAACACCTCTTGCATCTCTTTCCAGGTACAATACACCTATACCTTATTTTTGACAAAATTTGTATTGAGACAAAATATTTGCCTGATTTTATATGATCGAACTACCTGTCATCTTACGTGGAACAGTACTTCTAGCTGGCCAGAAATTATTGACCAATTTTAATTTGCACGAATGAGATGGCAAGTTACTTGAATAAGATGGCAGGCCACTTGGGCTTTAATTATATATCATTGTGAATAATCAATATTTTTTTAAACAAATGAAACGATTAAATGGAATATACAGAGGGCAACAATGAACCCAGAGACGACGGTGCTGCTATTGGGTCAATGATTTCAGAGACGTTTGCATTGTTTTGAATAAATAGAAGAACTGAATTTGTATTCCAAATAGGTGTAAGTAAGTGATAAACTCACAAAAGCCTACGAAAGAGTCTGTTTTCATTGATGATTGTAGATTTCTGTAAATGATGAACCGGAAAGAAAAAATTTAGGAACTATAATTACAACACAATGAATTTACCACAACCTCTGATACAAAACAATGAACCAATGCCCGTCTACGATCAAACCATTACTCATCAGTAATAGCACATAAAAGCAAAAGAAATCAACACTTACTCGTTTAATCAAAAGGAATGCATCAGAATCAGAGGGTAGCACAAAATCCAAAAAATGACTCAAACAAACACTACTGTTTTTCCTCAACTCCCCCATTTTGTATAAATGCTTGTCTTTACCTTGTGAACATTTTAATTTTTTTGCACTTAACATTCCAAGCCTCTTTTAAAAGATTCCATCCTCACTTGCAGTTTATTTTTTTCACTTTTCTTCTTAAAATTAAATGCTTGTCTTGTCAAGGTAGTAGACCAATTTCCTTTTTAAACAACAATTTTAAAGCAATGATCATAGATACAAAGGTGAGAGATTTGGTGGATGACACATTGGCTCTTTGAAGGAGGTGGTAGCTATTTGGCAAAATTGGAGAGAACATAGGCTAAGGCCATATGAAACAAATCATCAAGGAAGATAAAATAAGACTCAAGGATATTATGTTATTTTTTCTCTCCTCTGTTTTTTTTTTTTTCTGTCATGGACCTCTAGGTATTCATTTTCCATAATCATTCATGGAATTTAGCAAAATTCACTCGAGTTTATTTTCTTTTTTTTTTAATTTGGCCTGAGTTATTTTTTTTTCGCTGGGCTTTTCTCTTTATCATTTTTTTAAACATAATTGTCTAGTGTACTTTCCAAGCAAACCCAACCTCAATAAGGACTTCACAAGCTTGTAACGAGGCTTGCGTAAAGGTTTTCCAAAAAAACTGGATGAATGGCTCAAAAATTCATTTGTAACCCTTATCATCCTTCCTTCCTTTAATCTTCAATTCCTATTTTTTGACAAATTTTGTACTAGCATTCATTGAGCAAGAAGATTTTCATAGGTTGTAATGTTGATATGCAGTTATTGAAAGAAGGGATTTAACGACTAAAAAAAATGATATCAAGGTTCAATGAGGGTATTTGCTTGTGGCTCTGTGAGCAATCACCACTTGTTCGTGAAATTTTCAAAGGCAACAGTTTTCTTCAACACTTGCTCATTGCATCTTTTCATCTTTTTTTTTCCTTCATTCTCTTTCTTTGATAATGAGCTTTCTTTTCTCTTTCTTTTTCTTTGTTCACCACTTTGATTTTTTTCTCTATTTCTCTTTTATATTTTTTTCTTTTCATTCCAAGAAGCATCATTATCACTTGGCAAACAAAGATCACTTTCTATGTATATTGATTCCCATTGATCCTCGGGTATGATTTGCATGGGGTAGGGAAAAAAATACTTTGAGGCTAAAGGGAGGTTAACGTGGGATATTAAGTGTATGGATAGCAAAATGAATAATGCCCTCTTTGATATCTAAATACTTAGCAAAACCTTGTCGGAATACTACCCTTCCCTAGGTTGTCTTTGAGTTATAGGTGAAACAAAGAGATACATCTTCAAGACCAAGGGGGTGTTTAGGGATATTAACTTCTCACTATTTGGGAAATCAAAAAATGCCTTACATCATTGGCAAAACTTGCTTGTGGAGCACAAAATATTGGAGTCTTGTATTTGCATCAATACTCATTTCATTTTTACTAAAACCAATCTTGATTTTGAAAAAGAAAATTCTAGGGATCCATGTAAAGTTTTGTTTCCACTTTTTCCTTTTTTTTTCTTCTTTTTTCTCTCTCTCTTTCTCTCTCTCTTGCAAGATAGAAAACAAAGAGGAAATAAAAAGGAAATTGATGAGTGGATGATCATTTCATTAATACTGCTATTTAAAAAGCAATGTGTATGTATGATAGACATTGATTGGCTTTGGACTGTATCTAAGACACCTCTTTATTAATTCAAACATTTATCTCTAAGGAGATGCAAGAAAGATGATTTAACTACAATGAGAGTATAGGACCAATATAAACCAAATAAGCTTATTTTTAAGCATATATTAAGTGAAAGCACCTAATACTTGTTTTTTTTTTCCCATTACTAATACTCCCACGAACATGCTATTGTCTTTTCTCAAGCCCTAATCAAGCTCATACTTCCACGAAGAATCAAAATTGCATTGGTTGATCCATTCCAACACCTAATTGGGACAGAGAATCACATGCAATTGTTGAGCTATCTGTTAACCGCACAAGTGGGATTTGAGAGTTTTTTTTTCTTTTTTTTTTTTGAGAAAAATGATCACCAGGCTAAATGAAAAATGAATGTAATAATGGGTGCTAATAAATATGATTGATTACCCTGTTAAATGGAAAATGAAAGTAATGATGAGGTGCATATGTTTTTTTTATAAAAATGATTACTAGGCTAAATGCAAAATGAGTGCAACAATGAGGTGCAAATAATTTGGTTAAATGGACATTGAATGTAATAATGGGGTGCATAATTTTTTTTAAATTGATTATCAGGCTAAATGGAAAATGAATGCAATAATGAAGTGCATAATTTTTATAGAAATAATTATCAGGTTAAATAGAAATTGAATGCAATTATGAATGGAATGGGATGCATAATTTTTTTAAAAAATGATTTTTTGAATAAAAAATGAATGCAATAATGGGGGGGGGGGTAAGTTATTTGTCCCTTAGTGACTTATTTCATCTTCAATTAAAATTCAAATATCATATTAGTGGACTAAACTAAGCCCGTGTGCTTCATGAATGTATAATGTGAGTGATAAGCAAAAATATACTTCCTTTGCGTCTTAATTAGGAATGTTCTAAGTTATGGGACTTTTACCCTAAAGGTCTATGATTTTTTCTACTTTATGAAAGCCTTCTTTGTGTGGTTCTAGACTCTAAAGGTTATTGGCCTCAGAAAGAAAGGTTCATTTCATGATGTTAACCACAATAGTAGGTGAATCACTAGATGCAAGTGATCTATGAAAGCGTTACAATCCGAACGAGACTATTGCGATAACCAAATAGGACGTACATTCAAAATGATTATCACTACATAATCTCTTTCCTATCTTATATCTCATTCAAGCCTAAATATAACTCAAAAGTGTGTGAATTGAAGTGTAAGTGTGGTGGGTGAAGGGAGTATACAAACTTGAAGCTTAAAACTACCCAAAAAGAAATAATCCCTACCTATACAAAAACAAAAACAACAAGATATACAAAAATGTTGACTACCCAAGGGTGTGGAAAGACATATCAAATTAGGAAGAATAACTATAATAAATAAGTTGTGTGAAAATTAAACATACAACAAAACAAAATAATAATTCAAAAGGGATAAAAGAAAATATACAAGAGTTATAATACTTTACACAATTAATTGTTTTGGACTTGACTATCTAACTGTTCCCAATAGAGTCACCACCCTTCACAAAAGCATGCAAAAGAGTATGTTTACATTGAAGATAGCAGATTTTTATAAATAATGAACTAGAAAGAAATCAATACATTTATTCAAACAAATTCAGTTCGTAGGCTTTTGTGAGTTTCTCACTTCCTTTCACCTATTTCGAATACAAATTCAGTTCCTGTATTTATTCAAAACAATACAAACGGCTCTTCAATCTCTGACCCGATAGCAGTACCGCCGTCTTTGGATTCATTGTTGCTCGCTGTATATTCCATTTAATCTTTTAATTTGTTTAAAAAAATATTGATTATACATAATGATATATGATTAAAGCTGAAGTGGCCAGCACCTCATTCAAGTAACTTGCCATCTCATTCGTGCAAATTAAAATCGGTCAATAATTTCTGGCTGGCTAGCAATATTGTATTTAAGAACAAAAGGGATAGAACACCCATATCAACCATTCATTTACAAATAATAGATCTGAATCTTTCATCACATTATATCACACACTTATGCAATTTAGCATTTGCATATCATTCATTACTTAAATATCTCACCTTTCGAACATGTAACAAGGATACCTCCTGATCTAGTGGATGCTAAAGAAAAGATTTGTGAAATTAAACTCTTTAATCATTTTGAAAAATGACGAATTCAATTGGATTAGCAAGGCATTTATGTAGACACTTGGGCAACGTTCGCTACCTCAAAAGTTCGCTTGAGGGTAAAATTTTCTCCTTGAAAGCTATGCTATCATATTTGATAACCATAAGACAGAATTGCTTCTTATTTGAAATTAAGGTTTTAGTAGAAAGTAAGATTTTGTTACTTCTGCATTTGAGCAAAAGACAATTAAAATTTTTTTAACATTTTTAACCTTGATATTTCTTTTTTGTAGCTTATTTTGTCTTTTTTCACTACACTTAAATTCATATCTTTTTAGTAATTATATATTCAAAAGTAATTTTGATCAATACTATTCAAACAACATTTATCTTACCAAAATTAATTTTCCAATAAAATTTTTCAAACATAAATCATTTCACTCAAACCCACTTCTAACCAAAATTAAGTTTGTAAATTCTAATTCAAACATACACTTAATACTAGGAATGTGACAATAGATTGAAAATAATTACACCCACATATCAGTAGTCTCATATTACTGTTTTACATTCAAAGCATCATTAATTATATAACTGTTAAAGTTATGAAGAAAACTTAGATAAATATCTTGAACCTATGAACTTTGACACAATCAGACCCTATGCGAGAGTCGTCTCTATTATGCCTAATCTCATGAACCCAAAAGAATTGTAAAGGCCCTTACTAAGCAAATACAAGAGGTAAAATAATACATACCTACCAAGTCCTTCAATTTGAAGAAATCTTGAAGTAGCAATCAAAAGTTACCCAACTCTATAGGAAATTTTCGTGCTCTCTCCCCTCTCTCTCTATGTTGTACAGGCTCCTTTCTCTCTTGGCTAATTGTATGTGCTCTCATGTCTCTGGATTTGTATGTTCTCTCCTCGTTAATAGAACCTATACAAATTTATGTAAGATTTTATCTTAAAAAAGAGATATCAAGCAATTTGTTATCTCAATTCAAATTAAATATTTTACCCTATCTTTATAACTCCCTCGTGTCTAAGTCTAGTCTATCCTTGCTTATTTGATTATTTACTTTTTATCTTTTATTATTATTATCAAGACTGACATGAATCTAATAAATTTTTAATTTTTAATTAATTATTATTAAAAGGATGGACAAAATATGATGTTTACATTATTGATTAAAAATGATAAGGATAATTGTTACGACCGTCCCAGAGGGTGTTGAGTAGAAATGATAAGAGAAATTAATAGAAAAATAGAGTAGCCATTAATATTTATTTATTAAAAAAATAATTGAAAAATCCTTTAAAAGAAGATTGGCCTTAGGACTAGATTGAATTCAGAAGTTTATTCATGCACAGCAGCACAGGAAATGGTAGAAACTTAATCATACTACATCCCTAATATATCCATCCTAAGATAGTTGTTCAGAATTAATTGTGTAAATTATTAATAACCTTAATAATATTTAATTTACCAATAAAAATTAACTTAAAAATATTTATTTAAAAATTGGAGAAAGCATATATTTATAATTTTGATTAAAAATATTTAAAATTTTGATTAATCCAAAAAAAATTTATTTAAGTTGGGCTTGTCCAAAGTGCTTACGCATCATCAAAGTAAAAAATTAAAACCCACATAATTCATCTAGAAAATAATTGTAAGTTGATGGATTTTAATTAAATTTACTAATAAAAAATTTATTAATTAAAAAAATATTTTATTATTAAAAAGGTGTCGCGACAACATTGACAATGATATTCAAAATTTATTCTTGAACTCAAGAGCCGTTTTGACAATATTTATTTCAATTAATTATTTCATAAATATGATTAAAATTTTAATTTAGAATTAAAGAGCCGTTACAATAACATTAATATTAACTAAAATATTTTTCAAGTTAAACAAACTGTCACAATTAAAATGACTCAGATTATTAAAATATATTATGATTTTTATTTTTCTAAAATTCATTAAAATTAAGGATAAATTATGATAGAAATAATCAAATCAACTTGAAATTCTATCCTAAGTAATCAAGTGGGATATCAAGAAAAAATATCAAATGCAACCAAATAAATAAGATAAGTAAATCAAAAGATCAAAGTATACTACATTAACAAACATTTAGATTACGATGATTAAAATTTAATTTAGAATCAAAAAGCCATAATGGTAACGTTAATCTTAATATAAATATTTTTCAAGTCAAACAAGTTATTACAGTTAAAATGATTCAGATTATAATTAAAATTTGTGTTAAATGCTTTTAATGCAAAAATACAAAATAATCCCAAAATACGTGTTTAAGAGGAAACTAAACCATCTCCAATATAAACAAATAGTAATAGTGATAAATGACGCCAGAAGCTACACGTTAGCAAATACAAAATAATCATATAAACTTTGACACGATCGGTTTCTAAACTAAGGAGAGATAATCCTCTTTCTTTTTTTCTTTACGTTATTTCCCTAATATCCTTAACATTCAACACGATTAATAGCAACAGGAAAAGTAGAGTCATTCATTCATGAAATTTCAAAAAAATAATATATAGTCAAAATTTTCTTGACAGAAATTTTGACAAAATGATTTGATATGTTTTGTTATTTTTGAATTGGTGAGTGGTTCCTACTATTTAATTTCATTCAACAACTCATTTTTATTTTACCTGAATTTTATAAAAAATTTTGATTATTTTTTTTAACTCTGTAACATTACTCAATCTCAATTATAGCATAGCACGTATCTCAGTCCATTTAGCATTAGTATATTATCTTTTAATTAAATCACATATTATGACAAGGGCGCCCTTAATCTACTGGACGCTCAAAAAATAGATCTGAAAAAATTAATTCTTTAAGAGACATATGATTAAACTAGAGAAGTTTCCTCATACACAAACACAAATAATATAACGAGATACCAAAACTAATTAACACTATCTATCATATCCAAGTGTTGCTGTTTCACGTGGGGTGTTAAAAGTTATAAAAGAACCTTAAATAAAGATCCTAAATCTACAAACTTTGATTCACCTAGTCGTAAGAATGATGAAGATATTTAAGCCTGTGCGGAGCATTTAAGAGATGAAAGGGTACGTACCTATCTTCCTCCGATTCCAAGAGATCCACAACTATGAAAGCCACTCAACTTTTACTGGAAAATTTTGTGCTTTCCTTTCTCTCTTTGTCCTTGTTGCATGTACTCTCATATTCTCTCTGACAATTGTATTTCTTTGCTACTTGTATTAGCCTTCCAATCATTTCCCCTTCGTCTAGATAAGGATTATCTTAAAGATATCATATAATCTCTTATTTTAATTTAAATTAAATTATTTTCTTTCTACTTCTTATTCTATCTTTATAACTTTTCTTGATTAAATTTACCTCATCTTTAATTATTAAATTTAATCATTATTTTTATTTTTATTATTTGTTAGGATTGACATTAAATTAATTTTTTATTTAATTATTATTAAAAGTCCATACAGTATTTATGATATTTGATTTATTAAGAAGCAAATGTTCGATTGATTGCTTTTAAAAGGAAATTATTAATGTACCTATATCACTTAAAGATAAAAAAGACATCACATTTTCGTTAATCATTGGTAATTTTAATTATTTTCAAGCAAAAAAATTGTAATAACAATGTCGTCTTTAATTGATTAAAGATTAATTAGTGTTTCTAAATTTTTAAAAAAATTATATTACCTTCTAATTAAAGAGTTATCACGAAAATATCGTTCTTAGTTTATTAATAATTTTAAATTAATAATTTCTAATAAATAATTAATAATTAATTAAAAAATTTATATCATTTCTGAATTAGAGTTGTCATGACAACATTAATCCTTAGTGAGTTTAAAGTATTTTTGAGATAAAAGAGTCATTATGACAACATCATCTTAGTTGATTAAAAGATTTTAGATCAATTTACGATTAAAGAATCTTAAAATAATTTTTAAATTTAATTTCGAGACTAAAGAGTCGTTATTACAACATGACTATAATTCGATTATTTTTTAAATCAATGAGTTGATGAAATTTAAATGACTCAAATTAACTTATATTTGGCTTTTATTATTATTATATTTTTTTGCAAGTAGTGAAGCAAATATAAATGATGAATTACAAATATAAAAGCAATTAACATGATCTTACTAAACTGCTAACAAATACAAGTAATGATAAAAAAGAAAAGTAACAAGTATGGCTATTTGCATTTGTCTCATATTATTTATTATTTTTATTTTCTTCCACTAATTTTAATTTTCCTTCTTTTTTTTTTATTGTTATTTATTTCATTTTATTTTATTATTGTTTTTATCTTTTAGTTTTTCCTTTTTTTTTTCAAAAACCAATTCTACGAGTACCCAAACCCAGTAATAAGTAATAATCTTTGCCTACTAATAAAATTTAGCCCAATCATACAAAAGCCAATTCCTAGCCGACTTAGATAGTCCCAAGCCTAAGTTGACTATGAGCCCAATCCACTACACTAAATAAAATATTGAATCTTATGTGAACAAGCCCAAATCATCACACATTCAGTCCCAATCCAAAATTACTAACCCAGAGCATATGTTTATGGGCCCAAAATCAAATAAACCCATTGGAAGATTACGACGAAAATCCTTTGTCTTCCCTCTCTGTCCCATTCTCTGTCCAACCAATCAAAACTTGTCAGCTCAAATAAAAATAAAACATCAATAGCCTTTCCGTCTAAAAAAAATTATCGACGTTCGAATACTAGAATACCAAATTCTCCCATTGTTTTCTTCTTTGCACCCCTGTCTTCAGAGTTGAGAGTGGAGTAAAAACGGGAGAAGCTGATATGGGAAAACTCATCTACCATTGGACACAAGATTTTAGCAATGTAGTGCCGCTCACTTATGAATTTAGAGTTTCTCGTTGTAATGCTGAAACGCATTAGCACTTAACATGGTTTGCAAATGCATGTGGGTTAGGAATAGGCCAAATAGCACGTAAAGGGCATACAGCTTGGCCTGCATTAGGCATAACTGGTTTGTTTCATTTACTAAACAAGTTAGGCTAAGACATTTTTAAAAGTCTATTTAGTTAAAAAGATTAAGTTTTAAGTAGGTTAAGACTTTTTTAAAAGTCTATTTAGTTAAAAAGGTTAAGTTTTAAGTAGGCTAAGACTTTTTTAAAAGTCTATTTAGTTAAAAAGGTTAAGTTTTAAGTAAAAATGGTCTTTTAGACTTGATGGACTGGCCAGTTTATGTTATATATATAATTATTATATATATATATATATATATATATATATATATGTTATGATATAGTTTTCTTAAAAAAAAAAAAAGAACAAGAGAAAGAGTAAGGTATTGATTGTTAATAATAAGAATTGGTTACATAACAATCAGACAACTGGGGGACAATAGAGTTGCTTAGTCTAGAATTGTCTCATGATAGAGTTGTGTAAATGAGGGAGATTCATTGTTCATTGTTGCTAGAACTTGGCTTTTGATATTAGATGTTCCTCTCCCTCGAATTATGGCTGCAATAATGTTATTGCGGGAACTTCTGTAACTATAATGCGACTGTAATTATAGCCGCATCAACTGTTTTTTTATACAATTATTCGTAATTTTTACAATCATAGCATAACTATATTTACATTATAATTGTAATTTAAAATCATATTTAGAGGTTTTCTCTTCCTCAAAGAGAGTGTTATGATATCTTGATTCAATAATCCATTCTCCTGTGTTGCATTTCTTCATCCATTATAGTATCTTGCCATAGTTTTGAGTATAGCACTATCACACTAATGCAGGATTCATCAGAGAACTAGATGGATGCAAGAACGAGGAAATAAAATAGAAAAAGGGAAATGAAAAGGAAGGGCTACATTGGACCATTGTCTCCAAATTCTCCCATAAACCCTATGAATTGCCTACCAGTTTCCGCATACTAATTCATGGTACTTCAAATGTAAAGAAGTCTTTGATGAATAATTGAATATTGGCAAGAAGTGATGAACTGAGTATCCGTACCCGTACCACATACCAAATAATATTGCGAATATGGAATCTATGCATTGGTGCTAGGAATTAGTCAAGGAAATAGGTGGAGATCGTGAGAGGGAAGACTAAAGAGAAAAGGCAGAAAAAGACAAAAGTCATAAAGAATTTTTTTAAAAAATTTTTAAATTAATCAAATGATAAATATTTTTGAGATTCTTTTATTTCAAATAAAAAAGATAGATATTTTTAATTTTTTCTAATTTTCTTTTTTTAAAAGAACGAAAGTAGCTTGGACAGAATTAGATGCTAACAATACACACAAACTTTTTACATACATACTCAAATGTTCAGTATCTTTCTTTAAACAAATATATGTGTAGAGTACATTAAAAATGTGCATATGCAAGTAACATAATTATATATACTGCCTAGCCTTTGGTAGTGTTAGTTCTTCTCCATGAATTCCAACATCCAAAGTGCCCCGTCCACCTGAGATTCACCGTCGAATTAGCCTCCAACCTCTTAAATTGCTTCCAATCACGGAGGACGGCACGGAGATCAGCCACCTTGGCAGTGATGCTCCGGCAGCAGTTGGCATGGACAGTGGTGACTGCCCTAAAGTCTCTGCTATCTTGGCAAAACCCACTAAAATAAAGGGTGTCCAAGAACCTAACCCTAAGACCCAAGTGTCCAATTATGCCATGCCTAATGAGGTCAAGAAGCACATCTTGCTCCTTTTGACCTGTGGAGTTGTCTTTCTTGGCATACCATGTTTCAAACAAGGAGATGGTCTTGTTGTTGGACCTCACAAAGTAAAATCCAGTGTTGATCAGATGCTTTTCCAACCAAGGATTACCGAGGTACATATCAGTGCTGATTTGGAGATCCTCAGTCTTGTTGCTCAACCTTGCAAATGGATTTCTTAGCCACATTACATCAGTATCCTGTAACAAGAACTATTTGAATAAATAATCTTTAATAGATAAGCAAGTTGGTTGAATAATAACATGAACCGTTCTTTTTAATGCACAATTGGAATTTGAACTCGAATCAAGAGAGGGAGAACACCTACTTGTTACCAAGTGATTAACCACTAGGTCTAATGGCAATAATGAAAGGTATAGATGAGTTGAGTTAAGTTAGATTTGAGATATTTTTGCACCTAACCTACTCATCAAATGATTGGTTGGGTTAGGTTGGGTCGGAAAAACTTTTTTTTCTAAAATTTGTAGGTTAGGTTGGATTGAATTCATGAATTTGACATACATTAAAAAAAAAAATTTCACCTGCTAAAATAAATACCAAAATTAGTATAAAATGCAAAATCTATTACACATCATAACAAGTCTCAACAAAAATAAATATTCAAAGTTCTCAACAAGTTTTAAAGAAACTAAAGATTTAAGCATAATAAATCTTAAACATAAAATGTTTTAAACATACCAAAGTCTCAAAAGTCATAAACAATAAGTCACATAAGCCAAGTCACCAAATGCGACCCGAGTCTAGTTGTGCAAGTTGAAAAAATCTTAACCTGCAACTCGACCCATTATTTACGGATTGAGGATTTTAAAACTCAACCTAACGTGCAAATCCAACTTGTCAATTGTGTGTTAAATTGAGTCCAAACCTATAAGTTTACATGTTAGCCTAACCCAATAGACACTCCTAACAATAACATGAATCATTAAATGTGTTATAATTTATCTTTCATGTGAATAATGGTTATATGAGTTACATAGCCATTATAATATGTGTTATTCGTTGTTAAATGACTATTAAAGGATAAGAGATTACGCGCTTCTAGAGTTCATATAAGCGGCATAGGTGTATTTCAATCTAATGTCAACTATACCTAACTATTATCCTAACTCTAGTTTTCTTGTAGTTTATTTTCCTTTTTTATTTGTCTTGCAAGAACTAAAGTTTGGTCAAGTATCTACAATTTATTTGCTTTATGATGAACTTTGCCATGAGTTATAAAATATTTTTAAAATATCCATCATTTTATTTTACTATGTTCACTCTTTAGGTTACTTTTATCTACTGTTTTTCACCCAAGATAACACCATCTAACGAAATTTAGGTCTAGGATGAATAAAAGTAATACGGAACGTGAAGAAAAGGAACATTAATTTGACATCCAACAGTGAAAGCATAGAAGAATAATAATAAAATATTTGGTTGTTGAAAGTTCCATCTAATCATAAGAAAATTGATAGTGTACGATAATGGACTAAAAGATCATATATGACCTAACCAATGACCAAGGGCTATTTAATTGGAGACAAATCATTGAAAACGCTACCAAGGGAAGCAATTATATAGTCTTAAAAATTTCCCTTAAGTGGTAAGAAGCTTGTTCTCTTTGAATAAGGTTTTGAGTTCAAATTTTGTAAATGAAAAAAAAAATTTGTTAAAAGAGTTTTCTCTCACGTAAGTGATTTACCTAACTCAAATTAGATTAGTTAGAGTCTAATGAGTTTTCGGATATTGGTGATTAGATAAAAAAAAATTCCCTTTTGTATCTGCTGACAAAAAATAATCCTGTTGTTGATCCGTCAACAACGTTTTAAATTAATCACAAAGCTAAAACACATGCTTATGGTTCTTTCTTACCAAGGTCAATTGTGGCACTATCATTTTCTATTTTTAAATTTTATTTGTGAACTAAATTTGTCAGTATCTGCGCCTTACATGCTAATGATGTGGAGTGCAACAAATGAGAGGGAGGATATGGTTAAAAATTTTGACTGAACATGATAAAAGTTATATACAAATACATGACTTTTAGATTTCTATGCTTGTGTAGAGAAGTGGGGAATTATTAGAGGAGGCTTACTATAAAAAAAAAAAAAAGAAAAGGAAATCATAGCAGAGAAATTAAAACTGGCTATTAAAAGGAATATTTATTACTTCACTTATAAAAAAATTAAAGACACATGGAAACAGAATTAGTGAACTTCAAACTTTTATCCTAATTTTAAAGAAGAGAGATAACAAGTCTCGAAGTTACATCAGTAACCATCATTTTCTGGTTAAGTTATATAAAATTAATCAACCCCAAATTTTTGTCTTAATTTTAAAAAGCCTTATATAAACTCTCATGTCAAATATTTTACATTTATATGTTGCATGAAACATAAATTTGCATACATATATAAAATGTTCGAAATTGATAAGCATCGATAGATAAATCATGCAATAAAGTTGACTTCATAATCACGCAACTTAACATGAATTAGAAAAAAATCACAGAGAAATATGTTCTATTGGAATAAAGTTCAATGGAATGAAACGCACTTTTAAATCACTAGTTATCATTTCCACACATATTTTGAATTATTTAAAGATTTGTTTTAAATAATTTTAACATTTTTCTACTAAAAATAGTTGCATAATTTAAGAGTTGGATGTGATAATAGTAATTTTATTTTTATTTGATTAATGTTCACTGATCTCCTGTGACATTTTATAGGGATGAATGATGGGGACTGGAGGAAATTTTAGGAGGATTTCAAAATTATGGATTGAGCTCCTCTAAAGTGAGAGATTCTCTTTGAAGAAAAAGTGAGCAGTTATAATCCTTGATAAAAAAATTAATAAAGTAAATTTTAACAACTTCATTATTTATTATATATGTGTATATATTTTATTATAATTTTAATCATTAATTTTAATTTTTATCAACGATCATAACTCTATAATTCTTTTGAGCTTAAAACCTGTAGAAGAAATTCTAGGAGGATTTGGACTTTTAATGGTTGTATATTCAATAACATTTATTGCACACAAATCGATTTAATATACGTATTGATATATATGATAAAATAAAATAAAAACAAATCACAAAAGAAAAATGTAATTTATTAAATTATTAACATTAAAAATAGACTAAACTACTATTTAAGTTGTATAAAAATTTACTTGATATCAATTTAATCCTTCAAAGACATTTGACATTAATTTTGATCCTTTAAAGATATATGACATCAAGTTAATCCTCCAAAGATTTAAAGTAATATCAAAATAATCTTTCAAAATGGTCTTTTGGAAAGATCACTTTGATGTCATTTTAAATATTTTGAGAACTAATTTGATATTACATATCTTTAAAGGACTATTTTAATGTCATTTTAAATTTTTAAATGACTAATTTGATATTATATATCTTTGAAAGATCAAACTAATGTCAAATGAATCTTTAGATGATCAAAATAGTAGCTTAGTCTTAAAAATAAAACCAACACATGTTTTAGAAACTAAAAAATCAAAAATGAAGTTTTTTAAAATAAAAGAAATAAATAAGAAGGAATATTTTTTTTAAACCAAATATGTATATAAGATTACAAGAAGTAAGGGTATTCATGGGTTGGGTTTAATCCGGCCCAATCCTGACCATATATTTTGATTGGACTAATGTCTTTAACTTGATCCTGATCTTAAATCCAAGCAGACCTGATCATCGAGTCTATGTGTGGCTTAACCAAAATTGGGCTTTTAGCTTAATATTTAAATATAATTTAGATTTTGACATAAACAAGTAAACTAAGTTATAAAATTTTAAACCTTTAGATGCTGGAAACTTTTGAAGACAACTCCTGTTCAATATTTAAGTCGTTATATGATAATATTTATACTAATCTCAAGCATAAATTATGGGTAGTATTTTTTAAAAAATATTATGTAATCTCTAGTAAAGTTGAGCTAACCTGAAAAGTGACTAGGTCCTAATTCAAAAATGGATTACTTGATTTTTTTTTCACTTAAATTAAGTCTTATGTGACTTGATCTGATTGGACCTAGGTTGGGTTATCGGATGAGGTTGGATCTTGAATACTGCTAACGAAAAGGATGGTATAATAATTGTACAAAGCAATTAATTTTATAATTTATTTCCAATTACAGTTTTAATTTCAAATAATTAGTTGTTTTCATATTAATGAAAAGGCCGACATGTTTGTTAATGATTCTGAAGTGCAATTATTGTTTTGATTTGGTTTTCATCTGGAAAACTACCAACTTTAAACAATATGGTAAATAATATTATCCAACATGAAAAAAAATTATGGACGGCTACAATTCAAAAATGGCTGCCCTAATTGGGTTTCCACTGCCTCTATAGGTTGACTTTTTATATATTAATTCAACATTAAATCAAAGTACAAGCAAATGTGTTATTTCCTATAGAAACATAACAACTGGTGCTTTAAATATTTTCATACCATTAACGAGTCACTTTCATGCATCTGTTGCCCATGTCATTCTTAGTCCACTTCTGTTTCTTCTTAACCCAAGAAACGAAACTACGACCTATTTTTTAACATTAAAATGCCTGTTCCCATTCCACATTACCCTCATGTGTCCATGTCAGCAAACGAACGCAACTATATGATAGACTTCCAAGCTCATTAATTTAACCACTATTTGTTAACCTAATTGATGCTGATCTCTTCCATATATAACACAATCCAATTATTAACCTATATCCTAACCACAAAAGTTGATTTCAACTACCAAAACAACATATGATATTTGCAAATCACTTTTAAAGTCAGTTTATGATTACGATAAATCTATTATATATTACTAATAAAATTATTTTTAATATTCACATAACAGTTTTATATTTTAATTTATTTTTAATTTTTTGTTTAATTATTCACACTTAAAATAATTTTGTTTGGCATATAATTTGAATAATTATCGTTGTATTATCATGTGACTTTTGTTTTTGTAGAGTTACTCTCTGTGTGTGTGTTTTGTCAAGTTGCTAGTTGTTTTTTTTTTATTGTTAGAAAATTAATTACAATTAAAATTAATTTATTTCTATTTTTTATTTGTGTTTATTTTAAACTTTTTATTTAATTTAAAACCTTTAAGATTTTTTAGAGTAAAACTCTTTAAAATTAAATTATAATTTTATTTTAAAATATTATGGCTTTATTCAAACTTGTTATTGTGACGCACCTTGTGTTATTTTTTCAGACGCATTCGAACAAGTCCATTTCGTAAATAAATAAAAATAGTAATATACTAGCGTATACCTCCGTCAAATTAACGGATTTTTTTTTATTTTTAATAGTTAATATTTTTTATTACATGTATTTTTTTAATATTATTTCTTCATAGTTCAAATAATATAATTTAAACAACAATTGATTAAAGATAAATAATATTTTTAATAAGCAAGTATTTATAAAATTTATATTTTTTGCTTTTAAATAATAAAAATCACCAATATTATAATATGTGATTTATCTAAATTTTAAATAAAAATAAACATAAATTAAAAATAAAAATAATTTAATTTTAATTATAATTAATTTTTTAATAATACTAAAATAACTAAAAAAAAATTTATCTTTCATTTGTATCATGTAACCAATCTACCATAAAAATATTCTGTGCGCTTGAACATCAGAAAGAGAAACGCGCGTACCGTGAAAACGAAGCTGTAGCCACGTTTGAGAACTTCCAGGAGGAAAAGAGTCCTTCTCCACATCATCTTGACGAAATCCTGAGACATGTACATTTTCTCACCTTCAAAATCAACACCTTCTGTTTCCAATCTGAAGCAGTTCAGCCTCAGAAACTGGCACCGTTCGTAGGCCACTCGGTCAACTGCCACAGTGAGGAGGTGATCAATCAGAGACCTTGTGCCCTCTCCAACCCAAAAGCTCCTCAGAAAGAGGTCAAGCATGGTGGTGTCCCCCTCCGCCACATCTTGCTCTGCATAGGCCTTATTCACCATTGCTATTATCACAGTTTTGTTTCCCATGGAGGCTTTGGCCAAAGCAGAGTCAAGTCCCATCTTGAGGTGCATCAATGGAGGTCTACAATATGTACAAAACAGAAAGTAGTTAACCAAAAGATTGAAAATTTCAGCGAAATAAAGAATACCCATGATTTGTTTTGAAGCAAGGAAAACAAAAATCATAATGTTTAGTTTTAACTTACCAAGTTTGATTGTCGGCAGAAGGGTTCATCATGGGCTAGAACTAATTCCCTGGAGAAAGAGGAGGGCCAATTGAACAGGTAAAGAATCCCAGCGAAGAGCAATGAAGCCATTGCAAAATTACCAAGTGTTTGCCTAGGAATAGGATTATCCATGATTCTCTTTCTTCTCTCTGCCTTTTTGTGTGGATCACAAAAATCAAATTGAGACCTCTATGTGTTTGTAATTTCTATGAGGTCACAGGTCTGCTCATGTCAAAGAGAGTTTAAATAGGCAATTGGGGAGGCAGAGAGAGAGAGAGAGGATTATCCATGATTCTCTTTCTTCTCTCTGCCTTTTTGTGTGGATCACAAAATCAAATTGAGACCTCTATGTGTTTGTAATTTCTATGAGGTCACAGAGAGAGATGGAGAGAGAGAGAGAGGGAGAGAGAGAGAGAGAGAGAGAGAGAGAGAGAGAGAGAGAGAGAGAGAGAGAGAGAGAGAGAGAGAGAGAGAGAGTTGGGTGGGTTATGTTAGAATGGTCATGATATGTTAGTTTAAATTAAATAGACATGCTCTTTCTATCGTGCATATAAACAAAGGTATGAGGGAAAATGTTACTCTTGTAAATCATTAATGTTGAGGAATCAAAGGGACAGAAAAACAAAAAAAAGGAGAAGAAGAAAGGAATGGTGATGATTGGTTGAGGAATGACATAATTTTGAAAGGAAAATACTATTTCTCACCAAATTAATTTCATGAAATGACATACGAATTAATAAAATGATGTTATTCTATTTTTCTTTTATCTATCAAATCCTCTTGCTTTTTCTTTTTTAAATTTATAATGCAAGTAATCATTCATGAATAGTTTTACAAAAACTATTGGTATCAAATAGCATTCCTCAGTACTAAAACTTGATTTCAGTACATTTTTTCTGTTGATTAACCTTGATTTGACTATATTCATTATATTTATATTAATATATCATGTTAAAATTTAACTTTGTTATTTAATGTGTGTTTATCATGTAAATTTATTTTAGAAGTAAAAAGTATAACCAATAGAATAATTTTTTTTTATTTTCATTAGAAAATAAAATAAAAATAAACTAACGCACATACTTTTATGTATCGAAATAGAAGAAACTGGTAATTGACTAGCAAACGTGTAAGAAAAGTAACCAAAAAAAAAAAAAAGCGCTGGATTTGGTGCAAGGAAAATTGCCCTCTCAAGGATTGGAATTTTGTGGAAAGAAATTTGTTCTGTTTCAAGAAAATATGAAGTACATGATCTTACAGGGAACTGCTATTTAAATTTCTAAGATGACTTTCACTTATTCCTTAGCTGACTTTTCCTTTTTTTTTTTTTCTAGAAGTGTAAATTTTAATGAAGACTAATAAATAAGTTGATCGCTACATGCAAGAATACAAAATGAGAAACAATCCAGGTACATTTCTTTTTTACTAAAAGTGGGAAGAGAGATATTTTATTTCAAAATAATCAGTCATTTCTGCACATATATAAAATAAAACGCAGAGTCTTGTTCGAATTCAATTCTTTTAATCAGTTGAACTAAATTACTTTCACAATCTAATCACATATCTACTCATTCATAAACATAACATTTTACTTTTAAATTTTTACTATTAACATAAAATTTTAGGTAATTTTTAATTTTATATTTTGACAGACAAATTTTAAGACAGTTTTCAACCTTCTTACATTCTTGTTCTGCAAAACAATTTTCTATGAAAGATATTATCATGGTTTTGTTTCCCATGGAGGCTTTGGCCAAAGCAGAGTCAAGCTCATATCGAGGTGCATGAATGAATGAATGGTGGCCTACAAAATGTGCAAAAAAATGTACTCCAGCCTAGGCTTATGGGGTTCTGATAGCTACAACTTAGTCATGCCAGAGAGTCTCTTGAATAGCCAATGGTAGCAGATGGGGTATTTAGAAAAGGTACTCCAATGTCTAAGTCTAAAAAATATATTTGGGATGGTTCCTGTTCTGTGTTTAGATAGAAGGGTAAGCTTTAATTACCTGCGAGGAGGATTAGCCTGATTGGGATTATTGGAAAATATATTCGCTCATCAAGGATAATCAGCATGAGATCCTCATAAATTAAAATATTGTTGAACTTGGATCGATTAGGTCGGGCGGCTAGAGTGGACCAAGGTCGGTCGAGTCGGGTAATCAAGACTAGGCTTGGGTCCAAAGGATATGGATGGTCCACAGTCCCTCGTCTCCAAAGCCGTTGAATGATGAGTGATCGAACTAGAAGATTGGTCTTGCTTCCTCAAACGTCTAACCTAAAAGAATGATATTGTTTTAACAAGTTTCCAATCGATAAGAGTTTTCATGTTCTTCCTCGATCGGTCAGAATTTATGTCACCAAAAGACTTGGCACTGGTCATCAATTATCTAGGCTTGTCAATCATGTTTCATTAAAATAAAAAGATGTACCACTTGGCTTGAAATTACTCAAGTTTAGCTCAAAACATGAAAGTTTTTAACATGAAGCAAAATTAGAATTTGCCTTTAACGTGAAAGTTTTCATTCTATGTCTTATCTAGCCATATGCATGTAATCACATGATTTGGACCTTTGTAACTTAAAATATCTTCAAATTATTCTGTAAAGTTCAAAAAATCCTGATAGCAACATTTCTCTTAATTGTACACAAGTTTTCTCCCTCAAAATAGATGAATTAGAGTTCGATGTCTATAGTAAAGTAGTTGATATTTTTTCTTAGCTTTCCAATGTTACTAAAATTGTCTCAATCCAAGGTTTATAACAAGAGTTATACCAAAATATTATAGCAAGATTTGCAGGCATACTCATCAAAATCATCATAATTTAAGTAATTTTACCCAAACTTCCAGTAATGTCCCTAATCTCCTTCTTTCCATGTCTTGGAGCATCCTCCTTAGCATTTTACTAGGATTTTTCTTCATTCCAATTCTTCAAAATTTTTATCATTTCACCCGAGACTTCAATCTAATACCTAAAAATACCAAAAAAAACCATAAAGTAAATAAGGAAGAAAAAATAAACAAATCAAAACTTAGATTCGTAAAACAAACGAAGAACAATTCGTGATCCGAATATACAATCCAAGGTATGTGCCCCTCACCCACTTTGTCCATAATTGCGTTACATTTTATAAGTTAAGCTTTAGGCAGAGTGGTCACATGATTCCCATTTCAAGTACGGTGCTTTTCTTTTGAGCTTTTCATGGGTTTCTTGATTTGATATTTAGCTGCTATGGTTGCTGCTTTGTGCGCAATTTATGACTTACGTTCTCTTTGTAGAAATTTAAGGAGAATTTTTTACTTAAATTTTCTACATTACATCAATTAATTTTTAGATTTTCTATTATATCCTCAAAATATAAATTGAAAATCAAACAAAAATCACATAATTTTGCTTAAAAATCACAAAACTTGACTCCTTGTCCTTACTTTCTTTCCACAGACTTACTTATGATAACAATGCTACCCTAAGGTTTCTTCGCAAGCATTGATTTGTGATGATTGCAAATATTTTTTGATTATTTAATACGGTTTACTCATAATAGATCTTAGTCAAAGGACTATTTTGTAATTATATAAAAAATTTATATGAATATTATCTAATACAAATGAGGAGCTACAAAGATGAGCATGCTGGCAACTAACTAAATCTGTCTCAATACACCATGTGAAGATACAAGTCTAAACATATCCTTTGAAGAAGAAAAGAACATTATACTATGCTATATGAAGAAATCTTCTAAATATTTGAAGAGACCGATTGGAAGCTTGCTTATAAATGAATATAAGTCTACTTCGATTTTAATAGCTGTTGTGAAGGATCAATCGTCTCATGAAAGGAGATGATCTTGTTGGCTTCCATCAGTTAAGCTTCTAAAATGTTGGACATAAATCTGTAATTGTAGGATTGTATATCTAAATTTTATATCAATTAGGCATCAGTCTAGGGATTAAGCATATATTTAGGAATTTTGTATTTATGTAGTTTCTTAATTTGTTCCCCTCCTGAGTGTATAAATAGGTATTGTATAATCTCAGTAATTAACACACAAAAAATTCATTCTCCTCTTTGTTTCTCATTTTCCTCCCTCTTTTTAACTTGGTATCCGAGCTTGAAAGATCAAATTATCATTAGAAAGTTGTAAAGAACAACTCCTTAAAGGAGCAAGAAGTAGCTGCTTTCCGTTCACTGCCTTCCCGTCAGCATCTAAGTTCACCGTCGGCACCACCTACCCTAACGTTGACGATCTTGTTGCTATCTAAGTCTCACTGCCAACAGCTGAGTGACGCGCTCTCACGCGCCTCCGGTCTCCTATGCATGCGAAACTCATGATCCAGCATTTGTTGCAAAACCCATTTTGTTCTTGCCACCTGTTTGGATCCAGTCCAACCTGCCTTGTGACCCATTTCCACTACTGACACAATGCTGACCCACTTGCTGATGCAGCACTGACTCATCTGTTGATGTGACATTTTTTTTTGTGACCAGTACCTTTCCTAAGGTCCTTTTGATGAGATTTTTCGAAATTTGCTGTCTTTTTTCACCAATTCTGCCTCTATAGCACTGTATTTGTATTATTTTATCTTTGTATTTTTTTTACAAAAAAATTAAAAAAAAGAAATCATCATCATCATATATATATATGTCAAAAGAAAAAGGACAAACTCGATGTCACTCAACCTATTTCAGTTGTACTTAATGGAACCAATTATCGTCACTGGCTTGAAGGAATGCCTAGCTTCCTCAAAGCCCAAAAACTTTGGAAATATGTGACAAGTGATATCAAATGCCACAATAAAAAATGACACTGACATGGCTGAAAAATTTACCGAAAAATTAGAAGATTGGGATAGCAAGAACAATCAGAGCATCACCTAGTTCAGAAATACATCTACTCCAAACATTCATCCTCCAAATTGGATATTATGAAGCTGCTAAAGAGGTATGGGATCACCTTATCAATCGCTATACTACTTCTGACTTATCTCATCAATATTAGTTATTAAAGGAGCTCAGCACTTTGAAACAAGTGTTTGGACAGCCCATTTATGATTTTCTAGCCCAAATGGAATCTATATGGGATCAATTGAACTCTATGCGAAACTTCTTTGAAAGATAAAACTGATGATCAAACATACGAGGATTATCATAACCACAGCAGACTCATTCAATTTCTAATGGCTCTCATCAATGATTATGAACCTATGCGAGCTTCTCTTCTACATCAAACTCCTTTACCTACACTTGAAGTCATACTTCCTTGTCTCAAGTCTAAAGAAACTAGGTTGGGCCTAATACGACCCAAGATTGAAGATTTGGCCTTTGCTATCACCGATAAAGGGGCAATGTTTTGTCGTTATTGCCGACAAACTGGACATCTCCTTCCTAAATGCCTAACTATTGAATGTCGCACTTGTAAAAGAAAGGTCATATTGCTACCAATTGTCCATCACTAACATGTCGATATTGTAAAAAGATGGGACATTTGATCTAGAATTGCCACAATTGTCTACCAAGGTCTGATCAGCATAAAGCTTAATTTTGTCCCAGTCCATCCTCTGAGCCTGTGTTTAATACTACAACTTCTACAAAATCAAAACTCGATCAAATGGCTCTATTGAGCATTATAAGGCTCGTCTAGTTGCCAAAAGATTTAGTTAGAAGTATGGTATTAATTATGAAGAGACCTTTGCTGTTGTTGCTCGCATCACTTTGGTTCGCACTCTTCTTGCTGTTGCTGCTACTCAAAAATGGGGTCTTCATCAAATGGATGTAAAGAATGATTTTCTCAATGGTGATCTACGTGAAGAAGTCTATATGCGCCCACCTCCAGGCTATACTTGTCCAGCCAACAAAGTTTGTCGTCTTCAAAAGGCTTTGTATGGTCTCAAACAAGCTCTCTGGGCCTAGTTTCCTAAATTAGCCTTATTGTTAGTCAACTTGGCTTCTTATCTAGTCCTTATGACTCTGCTCTCTTTCTTCACAAGACTAATCGAGGAATTATGATCTTACTCTTCTATGTTGATGATATGACTATTACAGATAATGACATTGTAGGTATCAATGATCTTAAACAGTCTTTATGTCGTACATTTGAGATGAAAGATAAGGGCTCTTGAGTTACTTCTTGGGACTTGAAGTCCTCTCCTTTAGTGATGGACTTTTTCTCTCACAATCTAAATATGCTCTCGACCTTATCTCTCTAGTTGACTTTACAGACAGTAAAACAAAACCGACTCCTCTTGAACCGAATGTTCAATTCACTCCTCTGGAAGGCTCTTTATTGAATGATGCTAGTCTGTATCGACAATTAGTGGGTAGCTTGATTTATCTCATTGTTACTCGCCCAGACATTTCCTATGCTGTTCACCTGGCAAGTCAGTTTATGGCAACACTGCGTTCCACCCATTATGCTACTATTCTTCGCATCCTTCGATATGTTAAAGGTACTTTGTTCCATGGTTTACATTTCTCTGTTGATTCTCCTTTGGATTTGTGAGCTTATTCTAATGCTGATTGGGGTGGTGATCCTACTGATCGATGCTTTACTATTGATTATTATATTTTTCTTGGTGATTCTCTTATTTCTTGGCATAGTAAGAAACAAACTCTGACTGCTTGTTCTAGTACAGAAGTCGAATATCGTACTCTTGCCGACAGCACATCTGAGATCCTTTGAATTCATTGGGTACTTGATGACTTGGGAATTTCTCAGACCTAACTGATCTATATTGTGACAATCGAAGTGCTATTCAAACTGCTCATAATGATGTCTTTCATGAACGCACCAAGCACATTAAAATTGATTGTCATTTCATTTGATAACACATCACTTGTGGTGCTCTTCATCTTGTCTCAATTGGAACACTTGACCAACCTGCTGACTTGTTTACCAAATCTTATCATCCTAGTTGTTTCCACACTTTAGTTTCCAAACTCAAGTTGGTTTCCTCTACACCCACTTGAGTTTGAGGGAGGATGTTAGACATAAATCTGTAATTGTGGGATTATATATCAATTAGGCATCAGTCTAAGGATTAAGCTTATATTTAGGAATTTTGTATTTATGTAGTTCCTTAATTTGTTCCCCTCTTGAGTGTATAAATAGGCACAGTATAATCTCAGTAATACACACACAGAAAATTCATTCTCCTCTTTATTTCTCATTCTCCTCCCTCTTTCTAACTTAAAAAATGAAGCATGAGCTTACTTATGAATCAAAGATAAGTCAATTCATCGAGTCATCTTTGATGCTCTGTATGTCTCTGTTTTGCAAGAAAGCTTGTGTGAGATCCCAAACTGATTCCAGCAGCAAAATACTGTTCAAAAAGCACTAGTAACTTGGAGACGAAGTCTAAACCTTACACATTTGCAAAAAGCACAAAAGTGCATAGAACTTTATGAAAATGTGAGCTAGGAGTCTGAAGTGGTAAAGAGGAAAATGTCTACATAAACCCACTCATTTCAAAATCCTAAAAGAGACCGATCGCTAAGCAATCACAAGAGAATAGTTGTCATTTATGCTTTTATATGAGAATATTCTTGTGTTGTACTTGAATCTACATATTCACTCTGTGAAAATTGATTTTTCATATCTTTTGTAAAGGCCCTATGCGGATCAAATACTACTTGTAAGTTAACTTAAAGAGGTTCAGTTTGAACAAAAAATACATAGTAATAGTGAAGATATCAACTGTGTTAAGGAATGGTATAAATTCTTGTGCAAGCTCTCTTTAACCTTATCTTTTAAATTATCTTGTTTGATTCTATATTATTTATCCACTACAGGTGTTATTGTCTCTAATTGCACAAGATTTTGTTTTTGTTTTTTTTTTTATTGTTTTCTGATTTTGAGCTTGCTTATCTAGTTTATGGGCATTTTCATGTCTAAACTTGATCTTGTTATTTTATGTTTCACAAAATGTTCATTTTTAGACAAATTTTGATTCAACCACTTTCTCAAATCCTCTTTTACTACCAAACAATTCTACATTGTAGCTGTACATTTTTTTCCTCTAAAAATTGTCTTTTATTATGCTTTACAGAATTATAAATACCAAAATTCAAAAGCTGCTTAATTTATATATGGAAAAGACTTCACATATAATCTATAACTTCCTTTGTTTGCATTGTATATTTTTCCGTGAATAGTGTATCTTATTTTTTAAAATATATGTTCAATTATAAATCCGAAAATATAAATACTGCATAATATCTTTGACCATAGAATTTACTGTAGCTGTAGATACCGTCATTTTCTAAGTGCAGCTAAAAGAACTAGATATATAAACAGCATGGGTAAAAATAATCCCACATGAAATGCTTTATTGCCATAAATGAGTCAACAAAACAAGGTACAACACAAGAATACAGAGGTAAAATCCTCAGCTATAAAACTACAATTTTCTATATTAAGCAACACTGTGAGGACAAAAAACAAGCATCCAATAATAATAAGACCTGAAAAAGCAATAATGAAACAATAATAAATCAGTATTCACATGTACAATATCTGAAATTGAAGGGCATTAATTCATATAAAAGTACTTTTCACATATAAAAGTACAATTCCTCTACGAACTTATCTCCCTGCAAAATTAATATTGCCTCCATTTAAAAAAAGTATAACAGTATAACCTATAAAATTTAAATTTCATCCACCATTAATCTAAAATAGTAATAATTTTAATATACTATTAATGTAAAATTCATCAGTAGAAAAGGGCACAAACTGTGTAATAAAATTTTTTTTACAATTTTTTAAACATGTGGAACCATAACTTATTAATGGTCACTGAATTAAAATTATATCCTAGATTAAATAGAAAAAAGAGGGCTGAGGTCAAACAAGACAATAATTTTAAAATATGTTAATGCTATTTTATAGACCTAATATTCTAAAAAACAACAATTCAGCAAAACTTGCCACCAAAGAATATACCAAAATAATGTTGCAACTTTGGATGATTCAAAATGTTAGTGATTACAAATAATGTGCCTTTTGTTATCTGAATGTTCGTTACTTTTCAGCACTTGCGTGCCATATGATCAATAGCATATCTAAAAGTATTACACAAGATGCTTGAGTGTGTCAACTTGTCCAGACAAATAATTTTAAAATATGTTAATGCTATTTTATAGACCTAATATTCTAAAAACAACAATTCAGCAAAACTTGCCACCAAAGAATATACCAAAATAATGTTGCAACTTTGGATGATTCAAAATGTTAGTGATTACAAATAATGTGCCTTTTGTTATCTGAATGTTCGTTACTTTTCAGCACTTGCGTGCCATATGATCAATAGCATATCTAAAAGTATTACACAAGATGCTTGAGTGTGTCAACTTGTCCAGACAAATTGCCCAGACATAGATGCAAAAGATGCACCTAAAATGAATGATTCCTTACCACTTGAAAGGACATCTGCAGCTTAAATAACATCATAAAAAAATAAGAGACTCCCATTGTAAATAAGGGGGAGGGGAATCAAAGGTTTCAGGACCAAACACTGTAAAATTCATGTGGAAAATATATGGATCTTAAACATTCATGATGCCGCTTTTACCTCTAAATTTCCAGCACAAAATCAAGGGTGAACATACTCAATCTGCCTGCAAACACCACAGATGAACATCAATTCCTGGGAAAGGTTTGCAGTTGGAATGGCACGATAGAATTGATGTTTGGTAACCATAATATATCATTTGTCTCGTGTGAAAATCAATCTATAATTACAATTACAAGTTGCTTCACCTTGTACTTCTTCTGAAGTTCTCATACATTAGACAAGTGCAATGGATGTCCTAGCATTGAATGTAAAAACTAAGAAACCGTTTGGTAAGAGGGAAAGGAAAGGAATATAATGGGAATGAGGTTTTTTATGCTTTGATATTAAAGATCTTGTACGTTCCATTTCATTTCATTCATTTTCTTTCCATCATACCAAACGTGATCTAAAAGAAGAAAGGTGTAGAACTGCAGGATTGCAAGATATGTAAATTTTATTTGAACTTCTTAAGCTTGAGAATTGCAAATTATCGAAGTTTCCAAAACCATTTTCATTTTGTGCACTTTCCTTTCAAAGACAGTAAGAAAGTAGCAAGCCGATATCCACGATCATCTATCTGGTAGTAAGTTTGCTGTCGTCAACAATAACATATGCACAACTTAGGCTTCATACACTTGTGACAACAGTTAATACTATCGAAAGCTAGTTCAACTTCAACAAAAAAAAGTATATCAAACTAAAGGCATAAGGAGTCTAGTTTACAACTCAAGAATGTTCAATATAATTAGTTTTTTTATTTTTTCTTGTATCAAATGTATAGGCTGAGTCAGCAATTGTTTCCTTATCGAGAGTTTTTCAAGAACAGGGGATGCGAGCAAGGCTTACTGAATTCACATTAAGCAGTGAATACAATAGTTATAGTATACAGCGTATTGTAATGAAAATATCAAAATAATACATTCCTAATTAACAACGATAACATTGATTTCCTAATTTTGTCTTTGATACAAAATGGAACTTATACATATAAAGTTTGGACAGAAAGCGAACATGGTATTTTACCTTCTCAGTTTTTGGATTAAAAATTGCTTTGACTGACTCAAAAACCTCTCCAATAGGCCTTGCAGCATCAACCTAAGAAAGAAAATTTTATGCCCTTAGTGTAAGAAAGCAAGCAGAAACTTACCAAAAAGATGGTAGACGCACCAAAAATAACATTTACCTTGCGAACTTTTCCCTTTGCATCATAATAATTAATCACAGGGAGACTAGACTCCAAGAAAACCTTAAACCGCTTCCTTATTGTTTCAACATTGTCATCTTCTCTACCCTTTATTATCAACAAAAAATATTAACTGCTGAAAAGCATACGGAAATATAATTAAATTTTTTTTAAAAAAATAAATCAACCTGGTTCCTATTAAGAAGCCTCCTCTCCATCTCTTCCCCAGGGCAATCAAAAAACAGGACAAATGCTGGCTCTATTCCTGTCTGCAAAGCCATAATGCATTTTGGAAATTAAAAGATAATATAATTATCTATTCTGGAAAACAACTAAAATTGAAAATGTTCTATTTAATGAAAATGGAAGTTACCACTTTCTCAAATGCTGCGCGGTTTTCCTCATTACGAGGGAAACCGTCAATAAGAAATTTGTCATTGCCACTTTCATTCATTGCTCGTTGCAGAAGCTTAATTGTTACCTCCGAGGGAACAATTTGTCCTTCTTTAATCATATTCTGAATCATTGTACTGTCAAACATCAGAAAATAAATGTGTAAATAAGATCATACCAAGAGAGATATGGGCAATTTAAACCCAATACAAGATTGTAGACTAAATCAATGCATGGCAGTTGAAGTTGGAAAGGAATACACAGGAACTAGTATAACGAAATATATATTAATTCTACTGAAAAAAATTAGAATCCAGCAAAAAATGAGAAAGAAAATATAGAATAGAGCTATATATTTCCCCGTACATGGCCATGAGTAGATGATCTAGCATCAATATTATGGGATAATCTGCCTGTTTATTTAGCATGTAGAAGGGAAAGCCAATGGGACATTGTCACAAGGCCCAAGCCCACTATTTCCAAGGTGTATGTGAGGAAGAATAGAAGGAATAATCTGATGGGAGAAGCACATGTGGGAAATGGAGGAGAGGTGGAAAGGAGTAATGATGAGAATCATTTTGGGGATCAGAATCATAACAAACTGCATCCTAGGTGGCTGACTGAGGGGGAAGAGAGAGAAGGGAGAGAGGGGGACATTTAAGAGGGGACAAGGAGGCAGAGAGAGGGAATATGCATTTTGTAAGAAGGAATTGTGAATGGGAGGATAGCAGACCCCTCGAAAAGTCTGCATTGGCTTGTTCTTCATTTTCTTTTCTTCTGTTTGTTTGTTTTTGTGTGTGAGAGCCTTGTAATTTCCTCTTCCTGAGATTGATATACATCCTATATCAGAATCAGAGCAGAATTTACAGTTGATAGTCAATAACAGAGGCTGCTTTTCAGTATTTTCTAGTGTTCTTAGTTCTGGTACCTTAATAGACATATATTTTGATACTCTACACACTAGTCCTCATACAACCCTTGGCATCTTTCCCTCCAATATATGGATCAAATGAAGTCAAAGCAAAATATGAAATTCAAGAATGGATAAAAGGAAAGGTTTCTACTACATCCATACTACATTGAAATGAAAGAAACAAGTATTTTTGCTAATATAGGTTTTTCACTGAAAAAAGGGGAGCTCAAAACTTCAAAGTGTTTGCACCTTTGACATGCACTCCTCATGTATCCCTTCACTTATTTATTTATTTCTATAATTCTATAAAAGAAGAATTCGTTATAAGTAAGATAATTACGCACAAGGAGGACAAGAAGTCTTGATTAGACAAACAAAAGGGATTGGTGGATCTACCATCATATGTGTTGGAGCAATTGGCCCCACTATCCTAAAAAATTTCTAATACATACGAAATTGCAATCATGCCCCCATGGTATAATTAGATTTGCCACCATAAACTTTTATTTACTACAAAATACAAGAGATTGATAATTTGGAATTTATGAAAAAAAATATTAAACCTGTGTCAGGAAAAATAAATAAGTACAATGGAAATTATTTTCCAATTTAGAATCCTAGTACCCACAATTTTGAGTTGCATTTTCTTTTTAGATACTTTGGAAAAATAAAGGTAAGCTCATTTAAAATCAGAGTACATTTTATATTTTGGTATCTCTTTTTTTTTACTTGCTAATTTATGAATCAATATGAAAAATATATTTTTACTTAATTTCTCATTTTTAATGTACTTCTCCAATTCTCAATAGATTTATTCAGATAAGTAAACGTTACAATCATACAATAATAACACATGTATGGTAATGAAAGGTTCTATTATATAAACATTATATCTTTGTTAGGACCCCTAAGGTATACTTTAGGAAACGGTACAAGGGAAACACAGGAACAGACCCTGCAACGGCTAAACTACTATCAAAACTAGACGCTGGAGAGCCGGTAACTGACTCCATGCATGCAACTGAAGACCGGTTTCCACGTGAGTTGGGAGGAGAGGAGGGAAATGTGATTCAAGGGGGGTGTCACCCGCGTGAAAGAGAAGAGGAGGGAAACGTGATTCGGAAAGGGTGTCACCCGCGTGAGCTGGGCGAGGAGGAGGGAAATGTGATTCCCGCATAAGCAGGGGATGTGAGCAAAAGCATGGGGAGTGTGACGGGTTCTATAAAAAGGGGAGCAAACAAGATGAGAGCATCAGATAAGAAGAAAGTGTAGTGAGTGAGGAGAGAACTGGGCACTCTCGAAATTGCCCAGAATCCCTGTATGTTCTGTGAGTTTCCATTCTTTTCAGTACGTGTTGTAAATTGTTGCCCCCTCTGCCAGATGATCCCACTGATCATTGAGCAGTAGAGTAGATAGAATCCAGTTTTTCTAGTTCAGTTTACATATAATTTCTTCCAGTTCTATCAACTGGTATCAGAGCTCCCGATCCGGGAGCTGTGTCATGGTGAATACCAGAATGGAGCCAGAATGGAGGCCAGATTGGAGGCCTTGGAGCGTGGGATGAATTCGGTGAATGACTTGAGGGAGCAGCTTGCACAGATGCGGAAAGAAGCATGCGAGGAGCGACAAGCCAGCGAGCTCCGAGATAGGCAGAATATTGAAAGAGATAGGTGAAATGATTTGCTGCAGCAGGAGCTGTTGAGGTTGCTGCGAGGCAAAAGTCCAGAAAATTCATTGAGGAGGCCAGAGATGAATTTGGAGGAAGAAGGAGATACGGAGAGGACCTTTGGCACGCCCAGAGGCCTGCATTCCGATGAGAGGCCCAGGCGTATGGAGTTGCCCATTTTTTCAGGAGATGATGCCTACGGATGGCTCAATCGGGTAGAGAGGTATTTTATCCTCAACTCTATATCGGAGAGGGAGAAGGTTCAAGCAGTGGTGTTGGCATTAGAAGGCAGAGCTCTAAATTGGTTTCAATGGTGGGAAGCTCGGGCAGCAGAAATTACATGGACCAAGTTCAGAGAGGCAGCCATCCGAAGGTTTCAGCCAGCAATGGCGGGAAATCCCTTTGAAATACTGTTAAGCCTCCAGCAGACTAGGCACGGTGGCAGAGTTCAGGGAGAAGTTTGAATTGATAGCAGGTCCACTAAGACACACAGATGAGGATGTTCTGAAAGGAGTATTCCTCAATGGTCTCAGAGGAAATACGGGCAGAGCTTAAACTCCACAGATTGGATTCCTTGATTGATCTGATGGATTTAGCTCTACTCATTGAAGAAAAAAACTGGGCCTGTAGAAAGGGGAATTCAACAGGAGGTAGAGGGTCAAGCTGGAGCTATAATCCAGCTCAACCTTCTAAAACCACAACTGTGGAAATTGGAGGAAAGACCAACTCAGAAGGAAACAAAGGAGGAACTGGTGCAACCTCGGTCAGCTATAAGATGCCATCACAAGAGAGCAATACGGGAAATGTTAGACGAGGAAGCTCTAGGAGACTGTCAGATGCTGAGTCTCAAGATAAAATGAAGAGGGGCATTTGCTTCTTGTGTGACGAAAAGTATGGCCCGGAACATGTGTGTAAGAATAAACAGTTTCATCTGTTAATCATTGAAAATCCACCCGTGGAGGAAGAAGAGGATGGACAGGAGCAGGAGTTATACGGGGAAGAGGATAAGGCTCTGCAATTATCTATGCATAGCATAATGGGGATGACATCGAAAAAGTCCCTCAAACTTTGGGGAGAGATAGGAGGAAAATGGGTAGTGGTACTTGCGGATTGTGGAGCTTCCAACAACTTCATAGCAAAAGAGGTTGTCAAGGAGCTCAACCTTCCAATCTCAGACACTCCGGAGTACCTAGTGGAGGTTGGAGATGGCCATAAGGTGAGGAGCAAGGGAGTATGCAAGGGCGTAAAGTTGCAGATGCAGGGAGTTAAAATCCTCCAGGATTTTTACCTATTCGAACTAGGTGGGGCGGATGTGGTGTTAGGTATGGACTGGCTGGATGGTCTGGGAGAAATTAGAGCTAATTTCAAAGAGCTCACATTGAAGATTGAAATTGCACAGAAACAAGTAGTCATTCGGGGGGAGCCATCCCTCTGCAAGTCACCATCCTCCATGAAAGCAATGATCAAGGCTTTACAAGACGAAGGAGTAGGCTACTTAGTGGAGTACAAGGAGATAACCACAGACCGGGATTCAATCAACCCTCACTGGGAAGAATTGCAGACCCTGCTAACCAAGTTTGAAGGATTATTCCGTGATCCACAGGGGCTACCACCTGAAAGGAGACATGACCATGCAATCAATTTAGAAGCGGGAGCTCCAGCTCCAAACTTAAGGCCCTACAGGTATCCCTATTATCAAAAAAATGAACTGGAGAAGATTATGGAGGAAATGCTTGAGGTAGGAATAATAAGACCAAGCAATAGTCCGTACTCTAGCCCGGTCATCTTGGTTAAGAAGAAAGATGGAGGATGAAGGTTTTGTGTAGATTACAGGGCTCTCAATAAGATTACAATACCAGACATATTCCCAATTCCGGTCATTGATGAGTTGCTGGATGAATTAGGAGGGGCAGAAATTTTCTCTCAGCTGGATTTAAAATCTGGCTACCACCAGATCAGGATGAAGAAGGAGGACATTCCAAAGACAGCTTTTAGAACTCACTTTGGCCACTACGAGTTCCTAGTCATGCCCTTCGGGCTATGTAATGCCCCCTCTACCTTCCAATCCTTGATGAATGAAATATTACAACCCTACCTAAGGAAATTCGCACTAGTATTCTTCGATGATATACTAGTCTATAGCAAAAACAAATCAGCTCATTTGGAACATCTCCAGCTGGTGTTACAGCAACTACAGAACCAACAGCTATTCGTCAATAAGAAGAAATGCACCTTCGGACGCCCTCAGTTGGAATATTTGGGTCATCTGATTTCAAAAGATGGGGTGGGTGGCAGCTGATCCAGCAAAGGTGGAGGCATGCAGACCTGGCCTACCCCTGCAGATGTTAAGAGCCTCCGTGGTTTTCTCAGGCTCACAGGATATTACAGGAAATTTGTCAAAGAGTATGGAACAATAGCCAAGCCATTAACTAACCTCCTCAAGAAGGATAATTTTTCCTGAGGAGTGGAGGCTCAGCTGGCTTTTGAACAATTGAAGACAGCCATGGCTAATATACCAATGCTAGCTGCTCCGAATTTTTTCAAAACCTTCACAGTAGAAACTGATGCTTCCAGCACTGGCATTGGGGCAATATTAATGCAAGAAGGTCGACCAGTGGCCTATATCAGCCAAGGACTGTCAGAACGAGCTCAAAGCAAGTCAGTATATGAGAGAGAGCTAATAGCTGTCGTGTTTGCTGTCCAGAAATGGCGCCATTACTTGATGGGACGCCATTTCATCATCCATACGGATCAGAAAAGCCTCAAGTTCCTAACAGACCAGAAACTAATGGGAGAAGACCAACACAAATGGATTTCCAAGCTTATCGGATTCAACTTTGAGATACAGTATAAACCAGGAATTGAAAACAAAGCAACAGATGCCCTCTCCAGAAAGATGCAATATGCAGCACTTTCCACGGTCTAGTTCCAGGGGTTAGAAAGCTTAGTGGATGAGGTACAAACAGACCCAAAACTGCGACAGATCATACAAGAAGTGCTCTTGCAACCTGATTCTCACCCGGGCTATCAGGTTAAAGGAAGTCAACTAACTTACAAGGGCAGGCTGGTTTTACCTAAATCTTCTCCCACCATTTCCCTACTCCTGAAAGAATTCCATGACACCGCAGTTGGGGGTCATTCAGGTTTCTTCCGTACCTTCAAGCGCACTTCTGCTCTGCTCTCTTGGGAAGGGATGAAGCGGGACAATCAGAAATATGTAGCTGCCTGTGAAACCTGCCAGAGGAACAAGTATCAGGCACTATCCCCTGCTGGGTTGCTACAACCGCTCCCAATTCCAACCATACATGGTCAGACATCTCCATGGACTTCATAGGAGGATTACCGAAGACACAAGGAGTAGACACCATCATGGTAGTGGTAGACAGGCTAACCAAGTACGCTCATTTCATTGCTATCTGCCATCCCTACACTGCCAAGGAGATTGCAGATATCTTTATAAGAGAGATTGTCAAACTACATGGCATACGATCCTCTATAGTCATAGACCGTGATAGAATTTTTGTTAGCCAATTCTGGACAGAACTCCTCAAGAACATGGGCACCAAGCTCAGATTCACGGGCACCAAGCTCAGATTCACTTCAGCTTACCATCCGCAGTCTGATGGCCAAACTGAAGTGGTCAATCGATGCTTAGAAACTTACTTAAGGTGCCTCACGGGAACTAAACCTTGTCAGTGGCCGCCCAAGTGGCTCAGCTGGGCAGAATACTAGTACAATACTAATTACAGTAGCGCCACCAAGCTCACCCTTTTCAAAGCTCTGCATGGTACCGATCCCCCTACATTGCTAAAGGGTGCATCCAATTGCTTGACAGTAGAGGAAGTCAATCAATTGATGGCTGACAGAGATCAGATACTAGCAGAACTTAAGGATAATTTGGTGCAAGCAAGAAACCGTATGAAAGTACAGGCTGACAAACACCGGCGAGAAGTGGTCTACCAACCAGGGGACCTAGTTTTCCTCAAAATTCAGTCGTACAGACTTTGTTCTCTAGCTCACAGAATTAACCAGAAACTCAGCCCCAGATACTATGGTCCCTATGAGGTCTTGGCCCGAGTCGGTCAAGTAGCATATACACAAAAGCTACCAGATAACTCTCGCATTCATCGTACCTTCCACGTCTCCCTTCTTAAGAAGTCTATCGCAGCTTCAGCTACCAGCCAACCTTTACCTTCATTTCTATCTGAAGACTTCGAATTACAGGTGCAGCCGGCAGCAGTGACAGACATTCGGACCAATGCCGCCGGTGAACAAGAAGTACTCATCCAGTGGCAAGACCTGCCAACATTTGAAAGTTCCTGGGAAGCCAGCTCCCACATCCAACACTAATTTCCCAGTTTTCACCTTGAGGACAAGGTGAGACTTCTGGGGTGGAGTATTGATAGGACCTCTAAGGTATATTTTAGGAAACGGTACAAGGGAAACACAGGAACAGACCCTGCAACGGCTAAACTACTATCAAAAACTAGACGCTGGAGAGCCGGTAACTGACTCCATGCATGCAACTGAAGACCGGTTTCCACGTGAGTTGAGAGGAGAGGAGGGAAATGTGATTCAAGGGGGGTGTCACCCGCGTGAAAGAGAAGAGGAGGGAAACGTGATTCGGAAAGGGTGTCACTCGCGTGAGCTGGGCGAGGAGGAGGGAAATGTGATTCCTGCGTGACCAGGGGATGTGAGCGTAAGCATGGGGAGGGTGACGGGTTCCATAAAAAGGGGAGCAAACAAGATGAGGGCATTAGATAAGAAGAAAGTGTAGTGAGTGAGGAGAGAACTGGGCACTCTCGAAATTGCCCAGAATCCTTGTATGTTCTGTGAGTTTCCATTCTTTTCAATACGTGTGTAAATTGTTGCCCCTTCTGCTAGATGATCCCACTGATCATTGAGCAGTAGAGGAGATAGAATCCAGTTTTTCTAGTTCAGTTTACGTATAATTTCTTCCAGTTCTATCAATCTTTTTAAAAGAAAAATGAAAGTGCACAACCAAATGAACTAGTTAATATTGGTTTTAAGAGAGACACGTAGGGACTATAAACAGTCAGTACAACACAACTATGAATCTATCACTAATATATTAAGATGAAGCATAAAATCTGTACCCATTTTCAGAACCAGATTTGATTTCTGCTCGTAGAAGATCACCAGCACTGAGGTGAGTAAACCCAAACTGTTTGACAATGTTTGCACATTGGGTACCCTTTCCACTGCCTGGGCCACCTGTATCATTTTAGATCAGTAATCAATTTGCAGGTAAAAAAAAAAATCCACTAATACTATAACTTCCAATAAACACAATGGGGACATAAATGGAGTAATCAGTTCAATCTTCAAATGGGAAAGGAACAGATGAAGGTGTTTTATATGGTAAACAATAAAAGCTAAGTCTTAAATTAGTAATAGCTAGTAAATATAAAAATTAAAACAAGCAAGCTGCAACCATGTCAGTCACATGACATTGATGACAATCAGCATCAAAGTCAAACTACCAAGATTCCTGTGTTGTGATATATCATTTTAAAAGGAAAGATTAAAACATACAATTATCATAAAGAAGGGCTCAGTACTTTTTTATTTCTTCCAATTTTTCCTTTTTCAATGTCAAAGTTTAATAATAAATTTAAATAATAGTATTAAATAATCAAATTAGTCATGTACTTCTAAATTTATCAGTCATATTTCTTGTCTATAAGGTAAAAAGTTTTCTGCAGCAAAACTCAAAAACAATTAACTGCAGATTCAGGTTATAATTACAAAACAGCACTGTCATGAACGAACTGAAGCATTGAAGAAAGTTGATCTTCAAGAGATGAGAAAAACCTATTTTAGTAGCAGTTCACAATAACCAAAAAAAAAAAAAATGCAAGTCCTGTTGCCAAATTGCATAACAAGTACAGGTCTTAATGAATGAAGAAGTATAGGTTATCTTTGTTTAACACCTGAAAAAGTAAAAAGTGAAAGTAAGGTATTCAAAAGACAGCCATAGCCATTTTCAAAGAAAGGTATCTGTATGGATTAGGATTTCCAAAGGCCAAAGCCCTAACCATTTAAATTTACATACAAAATATCTAGATGTCTAAATAACTTTGGCCATGAAAATGTGAGGCAATGCAAGTCTCCCATTATAACATATTAAGTCAATCAGATTATATAATTTTACTAAATAACAAATGTATTCTGTATTTTGTTAGGATCTTACAGGTAAGTACAACATGAATACATAATATTCTTAATAGACGAAATTATTATTTATGAATACAACATGGGGAAGATATTATATGGAATCACAGTGAGCTAGGGCCATCTTGACTACTGTAAAACAAATACAAATGCACCAGAATTTTACCAAAAAGTCATTCAGAAAGAAGATGACTGTAAAACAAATGTATTCAGTATTTTATTAGGATCTTACAGGTAAGTACAACATGATCTTCTCAATAGACCAAATTTTTATTTATGAGTACAGCATGGAAAAGACATCACATACAATTCAGTGAGCTAGGGTCATCTTGAGTAATGTAAAACAAATTCAAATGCATCAGGATTTTATCAAAAGGTCATCCGGCAGGAAGATTTGAATGCAATCAATCAGTGCTCACCTAACACAAAAACAACTGTAGGAATTTTCTCTTGGATGCTTTCATTTTTCACTGGGATGCTTTCATTTGCACCCTACAATCAAATGAAGGGGAAAAACAAAGAAAGAAAGAAAGAAAGAAAGAAAGAAAGATCAGTCAAAATTTATATTATAGTAATATGATCTCAACAACACAATAGAAAAAGGCTCACAACAAAAGGCTAAACAAGGTTTAAGACTTATATTGACTGTCACAAAACTATATTTTGCCTGACAAAGCACAATCATATTATAGATTTTCAAAGTTCAAACCTTCAAATTCTGTATGGCACTAAGAGAAACGTGAAAAAGATTCACTTTAATCAGATTTTCAAAAGAACCAGTCTAAATGCATAAGTTCTAGAAGCAACTCCATGTGTAAAATAACCACGAATACCTTGTTTTCAGCTTCAACAACTGTTCCCATTTGTAGCTATAAAACTGTGTTTATCTGCAAGAAAAAAGATTCACAAATAAATATAATATGTGTCAAAGGGAAATTATCTACAGAGCGGAATCAAGTATATATCATATATGTATACTCATACAGTCATACTACACATTGACTTATTACCGAAAATCATCATATGAAATCCATAATAGAATAAAAGTCAATCAGCAAAGCAACCATTTCTCCAATGCTAAAGCATGCACTTGACAAAGGAAGCCAATTGACAACTCAGTAAATTTATTAATAAATCATATACTTCTACTACAAAAGAAAAATGATTGGATCTTTATCCATTCACTATTATTTAAATTCTCACATGCTACGTAGTTGAGCTATTCACCCAAAATTCAGCTGATTTATAATGGTTATTCCCTGTTCAACAGATCAAGGCAGACAGGTAATAGCTTCTGTGAATTTTCCACTAAACGACCGAAGCTTTCACTCAATTTACATGCAGGAACAGGTATTGAAATCAGATCTAATGGAAAGAAGACAAAGTAATGGCCAGATACTAAAAAAGGGATAAAGTGCATGACAAATCAACTAACAACTAGAAGAAACATTGTTTCTTCAACCAGGGACCCAGAAAAAATAAACTTAGACAAAAGACAATTATAAAACTGAAAGTAAGATATCATGTCTCCCCAATCAATTGCAGTTGTTATAAAATCCAGCTAAATACTGAGAAACAGGAAAAAATTCATGGATTATTAATGGTATCTAACAATGGATATCAAATCAAGAAATGAAAAATACACAGACCCCAGATCAGTGTATTCAGATCTTAGGAAAACATGCATGGGAGAAGATGAAATCGATGGAGTATGCGCCTAATGATCAGAGAGATTGAAGAGATTTCAACGGATTCCAAAGAGATTCAGAGGGCTTACCTTCGCCGAGAGAGATCTGAGAAAAGGGAGACAGAGATGCGAAATCGCGAAATCGCGCAAGGAAATTTGGGTGCTCACTCCCTGCATTTATGGACACAGAACTAACGCTTGCTGGTCGTTTTGGTCGGTAGGGGCAAAATCGGAAGGTCGAGTTTATGAAGCGCATGGGGCTTGCGTGAATGTAACGGCTACAAAGCCCACTTGGGAAGAATAATGCTACTTCAGACTAATTTCCTTCCATCAATTTTACACTACCCTGTATCACCCATTTTCTTTCTTTTCTGCCCATATTTCTTCTATGACCCATCTTCACCCTCTTCCACCCAACGTAAATGGTTAATTCTATATAAATTTGTACTTAATTTAGTATGATAAGTAATTAAATAATTTTTATATATTGAAACATGACTAATATTAATAGTTAACATTGTATAAATTTATTATTAATTTAGTATCACAAATGATTAAATAACCTTCAGTATCTTGTTTTTGTCTACTTTTGAAGTGCTATATATTGAAATATAACCTATATAAGTGGTTAACACCGGATAAATTTGTGATTAATTTAATATGATAAGTAATTAAATAACTTTTATAACTTTTTTTGTTAAAATAAATAATTAGTCCCTATAATTTCATCCGATTTGAATTTTACTCCTTATAGTTTTTTTCTTTAAATATCGATTCCTGTAATTTTATTCATTTAAATTTTGATCCCCTGTTAATAATTAAAAAATTATAGAAATTAATCATTTATAAAAAATAGAGACCAATATCATAATGAACAGAAATTATAAGGATTAAAATTCAGATGAATAAAAAATATAAGGACCAATACCTTAATGGTAAGGATCAAAATCAAATTGAGTAGAACTATAGGGACTGATATCTAAAGAAAAAAAATATAAGGATCAAAATCTAAATTGAGTGAAATTATAGAGACTAATTGTTTATTTCAACCTTTTTTTTTCTACTTTTGAAATGTCATGTGTTGAAACGTGACCTTCATAAGTGGTTATACTGTGTACAATTGTTGTTAATTTAGTAATAACAAGTAATTAAATAACCTATATCTTGTTTTTTATCCATTTTTAAAATGCTATGTGTTGAAACTACAGGATAAGTGGTTAACACTGTTTAAATTTATGGTTAATTTATTATAATAAGTAGTTAAATAACCTCTATTATGTTTTTTTGTCTACTTTTGAAAGGCCATTAGTAAAAACTATAAGGCAAGTAGTTAACATTGTGTAAATTTGTGATTAATTTAGTATAACAAATGGTTAAATAACTTCTATAATTTATTTTTGCCCACTTTTGAAATGCCATGTGTTGAAACATGACCAACATTAATGGTTAACATTGTGTAATTTTGTAATTAGTTTAGTGCAACAAATGGCTAAATAATCTCTATTTTTTTTGGTCTACTTAAAAGGTTATGTGTTGAAACTGACCTAGATAAGTACTTAACACTGTATAAATTTGTGATTAATTTAGTATCACAAGTAGTTAAATCCCTTCCATCATATTAGTGGAGTGTGCTATAAAATTGGTCGAAGAAAATTAGCATGCGAATAACATAATTGTGGGAAAGAAATAGGTTGCCCTAGGGACTATATCTTATCTTGCGTTAGGTCTAACTTGGCCTAACTTTTTTATTATTCAAGCAAGATTAAAAGTTTTTAAAAATGTCTATTTAATTAAGAAAAAATTATGTTGTAAGCATATTGATAAAACTCAGACTGGTCATTAACTCATATGGGACATTAGGTCATTGAGTTATAGGTTCAATCGGTAAGTCATTGTTCGAACTGCATATATATATATATATATATATAATATATATATATATATATATATATATATATATATATATATATATATATTCTATATGTATTAATTATTTCTTAAAATTATTTATTATTAAATACCAAATCACTACCTTGCTACATCCATCACTTAGTTGGTGCACTGAGGGAGAGATTTGGGGAGATGGGTGTTTGATTTGTTGCCATTGGTTAATGGTGGGCCAAGGAATTATTATACTCATGTGAAACTCTCCTCTAATTAGTCCAAATGGTTGTACGTTTTAATTGAAGAGAATTAAAGGACTTCATGACACACCTTGCGTTGTGGAGTTGTGTATTCACTATTCCATCTTAGTCGCACCTCAAGGAGAATGAAGAAGGGGAAGCATTGAAGGAGTATAAAATTGAAGGAGATGGGGTATATGGGATACATTAAGCTTGGGGCAACTCAGTTTTTCTTTTTAACTAATCTGACTATACCGGTTTATATAAACTGAACTGAATTGACGAGTTGACATTTAAACTGGTTGAATTAAATGGCTTGACACAAGTTCTAGTGCATAACTAATTTAATATATGGCTCGAAGTGATTCACCAATTCATTGGTTTAGCCAGCCAGTCCAAGGTGAGTTTAATAACTATGGCCATAAGCTTTTAAAAAGATTTATTAAGCCTAACAAGTTGGCTTTTTCTTTTTTCAACTTGTTTATATTTTTTACATATAATATTACATATATATAATATTAAAATATTCTAACTTTTATATAATATATTGACTTTATAAAATAATATAATATTATTTTGTTTAAAGGCTTATTTGAGGGCTTAGGCCTATTGGCTTATTTAAAGGCCTTGACTTGTTCGCCTATTTGAATGCATTAATGTAAAATAGGCTGTTATGTAAACTTTCAAATCAAGTCAAACTTTATTATTTCACAACAAAAAAAGTCATACTAGGCCTAAAAAAAAAGTCCATAATAGTAACATATTTTTACAAAGCAAACTTGGCTTATTTAAGGTAAAGCGTGGGCTATTTCCATCCTTATTTGTAGTTGAGACATCAGAGTTCATATTACCGTCATTTTTTTGGTTTTTACCCAAATAAATGGATCTCGAGCATGAGTCAGCACGAGTGGGAGGGAGGGAGGTGTTCCTGTGTATCTCTCTCGTGTAATTCTTGATGTAGAAAGAGAGAGCAAAACTTGTCTTGCTTTAACCTAAAGAATAAAAAATCCATTTTGATCTAGTACCTACTTGGCCCATGTAAATCCAAAATCCAAAATTCGTAACTCATTACTCATTTTACTCATGACCCAATTCACTTGACCCAAGTACATCCCTCAACCTTCACGTTAGAATCAAATGGTCCGTTAACTTTCCTCCTTCTCCCAGCTATATTATCACAAGCCTCAGCCCTTCAAGTTAACTCCATCAAATGTAAATTTATAAAAGTTGAAAACAAAAGCGTTAAGAGGGTTAAAATTAGATGAATATAGGGAATGATAAGAGGAGAGCCAAGTGTTGGTATAAAAAATAAAGCTTTTCAATAAGAGGTTATTTGACGTGTAAATGATGGTGAAACTACTAAACTTCTTAGAAAATCTCCAACATTGGTGCTGATGGTATGAAACGGTGTTTTAACAACAATGAAGATGGCAAGAAGCCTTTCGACAATCAACAAGGCAGATGGACTATAGTTAGCAATATACTGGGATTTTGCCAAACATTGGTTGTCAAGCGAGAAGGAAAGCATGAGGCTCTTGAGGTCAAAACTTGGATCATTTAAGAGTCATGAAAGGCTTGACAAAGCAGTGAAAGATATTCTTCGACAAACTGGTCAGGCTAAATGATTGGGATGGAAGTTTGAAGAGTGCGTCGAAAGGGCTCTGTCGAAGGAGTTGTATATTTCGCACTTTTGCAATTTCATGTTTTGATGCAATAAGAATATTTTGGACGAGATTTGAGGAGAGCTTGGGACAGTTACAAGGTAATTTGAAAGTTTGAAATAAGATAAGGTGGTTTTGGAATGGATTTGAATTTAAATTTCAAAAGTCATAAGACTGATATGGATTTGTTTGTATTTAAATTCAAGTTAGGAATAACCTAGTGTATTAGTTACGGAATAAAACACCTGTCAGACAGGTGTCGGTCTGGATTTTTAAAAATTGACAGTTATTTAGTTTGCCTTATAAATATTAGTTTTTTTTTATGTAATAAGAGTTGGTTATTTGAAAATACATCTTGAAGCATCCTAAGTCCTAGTGACACTCACTAGGAGTGGTTAAGTGACCCATTAATCCACCAACTATCTAACTCATTCATACTTAAATTCAAACCAATCCATCCAATCAAAAAAATAAATTTAATGGATGGATTGGGTTAGATTACTTTTAATTAATGGATGGCTAATGGATGGGTTGGTGAGCTAAACATATCCATTAGATATCCAATTATATATTTTACTTATGATCCATTGGATACATTTCAAAATAAATATTATTGAAAATTAAAAAAATAATCGAAAGACATTCACGAAAAAAAAAAATCAGAAGACTTTCTCTCCAATGTAGATGGTTTTGTGGCATGCTGGCATAGACCCAATGCTTATAGTGCAATATATATATATATATATATATATATATATATATATATATATATATATATATATATATATATATATATATATAGATAGAGAGAGAGAGAGAGAGAGAGAGAGAGAGAGAGAGAGAGAGAGAGAGAGAGAGAGAGAGAGAGAGAGAGAGAGAGAGAGAGAGACAATGGAGAGAGAGTTTCAAAAAAATATTTTAAATGAATAGATTAGATATCTGTATATTAAAATAGACTAATGGATGTATTGGATAATTATTCACTTAATGAGTCATGAATGGGTTGAATATTTTTTGTACATTTTTAATAAATTTTAAATAGATTAATAATATATTTTTTACTCATCCATTATTATCCAATCCAAAATCCATCCAATCAATCTATTTTGCCACCCGTAACGCTCGCAGATTGCAGAGGATTGATCCAAGTATGCCTTTCACTTTACTTTCTTGTAATTTTATATCAATCTAATGAAATTTACATCATTTAATTCTTGTCTTTCTTTTATTTTCGTGTATCCTACTTTTTGGTATTCTTCTTTTCTAGTTATTTGAATTCTAGTTTCTCCTTGATTTTGTCAATTTGTATTTTCTTGTTTTTAAATCTATTTGCAATGACAAGTTAATTTCATCATTAAGTTTGCACATTAATGGTATTGTTAATCTGTGCAAGCATGATTATTCTTTCTTAACAATTTCTTATGGCCTTTTACATGGTTGATTCTTCTTAACATTGTTTACTTTTTGTCGAAGAAATCATTTTTCCATAACTAACCCATCACAGAACTTTCAAAAACTTGAGAGATCATATAAGAGGTGATTCCCTTCCTAGATTGACAAAAGAATGATAAATTTTGTCACGTCTTCGGCAAAGCAAGGGAGTTTAAATTTGTCAAATAAGCAGTTTGACAAATCTCTCCATAAATAAATTGGTATGCTCGGTGGAAACCATTTGAGAGTTTTATGAATTCTTGATTGTAGAAAAAAATGATTTTCTCATGCAAGTAAGGAGTAGAACTTTAGTACTAAGAATATCTAATACATCTCTCTCAAACTCAACAATAAAATGTCAATGAAGCCAATAGCAGCGACACCAATGCCGTTGTTGTTAATTCTACGGATATAAGCAATCAAGAGTCAAATGGTATGCATGTGAGTGTCCAATAGCCAAACCAGCCTACTAGTGTCAGAAATACAATTGTCAACAATAGTGCTCCTTTGTATGGCCTACCCCAAGGCTATACTTTGCCAAAGGAATAAAATGCATAAAATATCATAGGCACTATGCATGTGACTTTCACAAATCCAATTGTGGTTACTCGTGTACCATCATCGAATGCTCAATCAATAAGCCATGCCTTGGATCAACAAGTCGTGGCAGCGATGAGCATTATGCATCGACATACTGGACAATTTGCTCCAAGTTCTAGTGAGCCTTGTCAAAAAAGGCTAAGCTTGGGAGGTTAAGGCTATCTTCCTGACAAGGACAAGACCAATGCATGATCATATATTAGGACCTACCCAATGTACTCTTGCTACCGTCCAAAACAAATGGGAGAAAGCAATCATGATATGGTTTATATGATAACTCAGTAAATAAACACTGTCATAACTCCATTGATTGAGTCCACCAACAATACATGTAATACTTTGGTCCAACAAGTGGGTAAACTGACCGAAGCACTGGGAAATGGAGAGAATGTCAATGATCCTTTTGTTCAATAGATTAGGGGACAGAACCATTTTAGAACCAAAATCATCATCCTGAACTTCAATATAGAAATGTTAATTTGCTAAGCTGGAACCAAGAGGAACAACTTGTTAGGAATTTAACCCAAGAAATTCAACAAAACAATGGCTAGGGGGCATCAAAATTATCAAAATATAAACTACGTTCTCGAACAAATCCTGAATAGGTTTTGTTCTAATGTGGGTTATGCCGACCAACCTTACTTTGTGTCAGCCTTCCCTAATTGTATTCAACAAGTGGAACTCGCTAAGGGATTAAAATTGCCTAAATTGACAAAATTCTTTGGAGAAAGTAGGGATTCAATAGTAGAACATATAGTAAGATAAACCATAGAACTTGGGGAAATTGCCGCTAATGAATATCTCAAAATAAGATACTTCCCTAGTTTTTTGACAAAGAATGCATTCATATGGTTCTCCACTTTTCAACCAAATTCTATCCATTCATGGACACAATTGGAGAGGAGTTTTCATTAACAATTTTTTAGATGAGAGATGAAAGCTAGTCTAAGTTGCTCATGTAATGTCAAAAGATTACATGGAGAGTTTGTCGCGGATTATTTGTGTAGATTTTGACAAATGAAAAACAAGTGTTTTACACTTGCTCTTGAATATGGAATTATCAAAATGGCTATTGCTGGCCTTGACTAATCTATTAGGAAGAAGTTGGTAAACCAACAATTCTTTGGCATGGCTCAACTTTCTGACAAAGTCAAGCAAATAGATAGTCTAAAAGCCGAGAAACAAGAAAGGATTAGAAAAAAAATTAGACAAGAGAGAATTCCATATGTAGAATATGAGGAGATAGAATATGTTGAAGAAAATGAAATAAATGTGGCTGAACTGCAGTTAGGACATCGTTACGCTTGTCAGGCACTAAGGCCTATTAAGGGAAAAGAAAAAATGAATTATGTTGATAGGAAAACTTATTCTTTTGACATAAAAAACTAATCAAAATTTTGACATCTTGCTAAAAGATAAACAACTTAAGCTTCTTGAGGGTTATAAAATTCCTCATCTTGACAAATTGAAAGGCAAAAAATACTACAAGTATCATAATGCTTATAGTCATTTTACGAATAATGGTGTCCATTTTAGGGATTTAATTCAAAAGGGGATAAAAAATAAAAAGAAAGGCTTAAGTTTGCTAACGAAAGCCAAGCTGAGGTGAATCTCGACACAAATCCATTTGAAGTCTATTCTAGTTATGTCGAACCTTTCTCTTTTATGCAGATCAACATGATCAACGTTGACAATGTTACTGATGACATGAGTATCGACATTATTGATGCTCAAAATATCTATCCTAAAGAAGAAGAATCTCTTCTTGACTTTGTCAAAAGGAAGAAAGAAGAAGGAGAATCTATTGATGATGATTTATTCAGAGAGGATGTTCTAATTGGGCGTTGCAGTATTAAGGGCATGTACTGCAGCGCCCAATTCTTTGGTGCAGATAACGGTCATACATGATTTTGGACGCTGCAGGGGTGGGAATAGGTCGAGCGGCCTATCAGGAACCTTAGCCTGTCTTGCATTAGGCCTGGCCTGTTTATTAGTTAGGCTAGGCTAAGGCTTTTTAGAAAGACTATTTAAGTAAAAAGGCCAAGCCTTAGGCTTTTAGAAAAGCCTATTGGCCTGTTGGGATGTTTACATTATTTTTTTTAATTATATTATATATTTGTCTATAATTAAAATATTTAACTTTATATAATACATTAATCTTAAAAAAATAATATAATTATGTAATAAAATAAATCTAAAACCCTAGAAGGTATGGATTGCATGAAGTATTCTCATTTGTCTTGGGCATTCTGACCATCGACCCTCGTATTGAAGAAATAATCAACGATGATGAGAACGAGAAGACAAAGGGTTTTCGGCACAACACTGGGTCATTGTAAGCAAATAATCAAATTCTATCAAAGCTGGAAGGATGCTAGAGTTTTGGGTGGCCATTTTTGTCTATCAAAGGTTGTCAAAAAGCTTTAATGGAAAATAGGCTTTTAAGCAGACTTTCAGGCCAGGCCAGGCTTCTGTCTCTTTATAAACAGGCTAGACCAGGCTAAAAAAAAAAAAAGCCTACCATAGATAATAAGCCAGGCTCAATCCAGATCTTTACAAAGCAACCCTGGCCTATTTAAGGTAAAGCTTGACCTGGCTTGACTTGTTTCCACCCCTAGCTGCAGCAGCAAAGTTTGGATACTGCAATGCCCAGTTCTTTGGCTTTTGGCTTTTGTTTGTGCACTTATCTCTGGTTCATATTCTGACTTTTGACTTGCACACCATTTTTTACCTTTCATTAAAATAACAATTAGGAAAATTTTAAAACATAAGGATAGATAAAAATCTAGAAAGAGAGAGTCTCTATGGCCTATGGTTTCAAAACTACTTCTTTCCAAAATTTCAAGCTATTGTATAAAATTTCACTTACCCACAAAGATCCAAGAAAGGATAGTGTGGTAGCTTTAAAATCCCTTTACTTGCAAGCTTACAAAATCACCGTGGTCTTGAAGCAAAGAAATGAAAATAATGAATTTTATTTTTTTTATAAAAGAAAGGAAATGGAGAGACATAGGGAAAACATAAGAGAGGTGTCACATCTTTGTTTTAGGAAATATGACCGGTCAGGAATTAAGCACTTCTATCCCCGTAACCTCATTGTCACATATTAAACTTAATGCATTTTAACATAATACCATAATCACTTAAGTTTCACCATATCAAATATATAAATATATTGTCAAAATATCTTACACACACATATGAGTAATTCAAATTTCTTGATTATTTATTTAAATCATAGATACTCAATATGTAAGACAAATAAACCCAACCCTATGACTGCAACATGAGATATCTATGTCTTCACATCATCTCTACAAAAGAAATCTGTCTCTGTCTCATTTTTAGGAGTGAATAGTTCTCTAGACTGGAGGTATAAAAAATTCTTGATTAGGCTTTGAAAAAGAAATATGAAAATGGGTGAGTTCTGCAATTCGATGAATACAAGAATACTCAAGTGCCACTAACCAAAAATAATATAAGTATATTTTATATTAATAATAAAAATTAAATATCATAAATGTACTCTAATGCTTTTATCTATTAATCAATAAAAATGAACTTAAATTGCGATATATTAAAAATACTTTCTTTCAGGAAATCATTCTTCAAGGAACCTCATATTCATAAGGAATCATTTTCATGGAAATCCTTTCTCATCAAACAATAATTTCTTATAGGAATATTCTCAGGCTTTACTAGAAGAATAGCTCAACATATGTATCAGTCTTTAAACTTTTATAGCCCCAAATATTTTCAGCCAGACATCAGCCAATCATTTCTATAACCCTAAATATTTTTAGGTTAGCATCAACTAATCATTTTTATATTCCTAAATATTTTCACCCAAACATCAAGCACACATAAATCTCATAACAGTGTGACCATTTATCATACTATGGTATACCAAGGATTTTTCCTAAGGCCTCTGATATTCACAAATATATTATCAAAATATTAGCAGCATAATTTATACACGTAATCATAGCATAAATATTAAAATTGTAAATATGGACAAAAATAAATATAATACTCTAGATATACTGGTGCCATAAAAATATATTTAACTCAAGACATCAAAATCATGCAGTAAAATATAGCAATTCAAAAATTGGAGTATTTAACTCTAAATTCATAAATCATATTGCGTATAATAATAACAGAACATAAATCATAGTAAAATTACTATCATAAGCTTTCAAGAAAAATTAAACAAAACAGGGTGATATTAGGGCAATAACCCAAGAGCATTATAAATACTAACAAAATATATGAGAAGAAAATTATACTGAACCAGCACTTCTCTTAATATTATCGAGATAAGAAAAAAATAATAAATATCTAGCAAAATTTCTCTCACTCACAGAAGCATTTCGTTTCTTCTATCTTTTTTGCTGCCTTTGAAGCCCTCTATTTATAGAGGCTTTACGCATGCAAAACAAACAATTTTGCATGCAGATAGTCACCGGCCTACGCATAGATGAAAGAAATTTTCTTTTACCATCCATTCCATGCCTCCCTCAATTAAAACGAACCTCCAACTTCCAACCTACCCATTTATTATGTTGTTACCCTGTTTTTTTTGGTTTGAAAATAGGTTTTGACAAGAGGGGTGCTAAATTTAGGGTTTGGGTTAAGTGGGTGTTGGTGGATAATGAGAAAATGAAGAAAAATGAAAAGGGAGATGGGAAAGGGGTTGCGTAGGAGAAAGGGAGAAAGAAAGAAAGAGAAATGGAAGGGGAGTGTCGTAGGGATGGGAATAAGAAGAGGCGAAAAAAGAATAATATAAAATACTTTCTTGATAATTACAAAAATGTCATTAGCTCTCTCTCTCTCTCTTTTCTTTTGCTTTTTTTTCTTTTTTTTATAAAAATATATTGGGTGATAGTAAAAATTATTTATTTAACCAAAATAAAAATTTGAAGGTTATTACACCAGCATGGATGGTCTTTTGCTCTGAGCAGAGCTTTGATAACATGTTAGTAGCTCATCCAAGAGAGCCAAAAAAGGCTATGATTGCTAGTGTCAAGTGGGACTTGCCAAGAGATCTAGTGAATGGGAGGAGGGCAGGAAGAGAGCTTCCATTGAAATGACTGGAAACAAATTAATCTTAGTCGAATGTTATTCTGGGATATGAGTGACTGTAACTTTAAGGTGGCCTAACTTCTTTTTTTTTTTTTATATAAATCAGGAGTATTCCCATAGGACTTGATCCATTTGAACCGCCCCATAAATATAATTTTCCGAGCCAAGAGTGATAATAGTATGACCCTCCTCCAGTGGCCTAACTTCTTGTTCATGCTTTACAAATTAATATAGCCTGATTTTTAGAATATAGCAATTAAATTCATTCAAGATTGTAAGTAGAGTATTTACGGATGTAAGCAATCTTAGATTATTTATTTCAATATACATGAACCATTTATTGGAGTAATGGCATATTCATCTCCTAATGATTAGGACATTTATTATAATTGATATTGGTAATTAATACTCTTCTATAATGTTGTAGATTCAATTTTCAAAATGCAGTTATACCTTGTTGTTCTTACTAGTTTCTAGGGGGCTGCTTGACCACGCCGAAAAGCTCTTGCCGACTAGTCCAAAGCTCCCGCCTACCGGTCCTCCATGGTGGTGGTGGGTACCTACAAGGCACTCCAACGCATAAGTTAGTATTAGAAAAAAATGGGAAAGCTTAGCATTAGACATACTTTGGGATGATCCCTTATGGCGTTTTTATAGAGGGTCAAGACCCCTTAGGCTTAGGCTGATGGGTTAGATATTTTATTGGGCTTAAGCCCAGTTGGGACCTTTCGGTCCATAGCCCTCAGCTCAGTAATCGATGAGCGAAGCGTGTCGAGTGTCGAGGTATACAAGCAAATGGTGCCTGAGTGCCGTGTTAAGGCCATTAGGAGTTGTCCTTAATGCTTGACATGATAGGCCAAGACTTTTGCAAGATTAAGTACAGTTTGATTTAACCTGCTTTATTAATACTCAATGAGAAATACATTAGCTATAAAATACAATTTAATCAAAATAAATATTTGTAGTTCTATCCTTCAGATCAGATGGTGAATAATTAGCTTCGGATGAACTACTACTGAGCTTGAAGATGTTTCACAACTATAATGTTTGGCTGAATTGTCGAAAAATGTCTAAAGTAGCATAACAGCAGTTATAATAATAAAAAGTTGATCCTTGAAAATTCAAGAGATCCTGCTCATTATCCAAGTTCTTTCCTATATGATCAACAAATATACTAGGAAAAGAAAAAAACTTTATTTCAATCTGATTATTACTAATGTGAGCAATGATAAGAAGAATACCCAATCCATTCTAGCATGCTTAGCTTGAGCAAGATAATCTGATATAATTTATCATATAATACACCCTGATGTTGGCATTTCCTGTCTGATATCAAGACTATGTCATATTTAAAAATGACCAAGCCTTTCTTCACAATGAGAATAATGATGATGATCAACAGCAAAAACCAAAATTCTAGAGCCAAAGTGTTATAGTCCATCATGAGAATAATGACGTGCACATAGTTATGAGAAATAATTAAAATATCGATTGCATCAGAGAAATCTTCGTGCGGTGATCCATATTTGCTAGGATAAAAGATGAACATTATAGGCTATATGCTTGCTTGAACATTTGATATGCCGATAGACTGCTAAAGTATCTATGCTCCCTTGTAGGAATACTGAGCAATATATGTGTATATACCAACTTAAAGAACCAATTCAAATAAAATAATAATGCCACAGATAGTTTGAGACATTATATGGAGAACTAATATGCTGCAGATAACTAGTCATTAATATTCAATCGATCCCAAGTAACAAGAGGTTTTAGATCCATGCTAAAGTTTCATTGCAGGATGAAAGAGATATGTTATATACATTTTTTTCTAATTCCGTGTGATGTGAGTTAAATATAAGTAGAACCAAATAATATACTTCCCAAAACGTGATTTTGGCTAATTTTGCCTTCATTTCCCGAGTGAGAGGTCGGGACTTTATCTTCAATGCCTGAACTAGAGGATGGGACTTTGATAAACTACAAGTCAATAACGGCAATTGAAGCATAGCTTTATGTCGAATGAATGCATGTAAAGAAACTGAATTTGAAAGTATAATAACAAAAAGTTTAATAATTAATTGACTTCCCTTGAGAATCGGCTTTGTCCAGCCTTGGTACCTTGACAAGAAGTCTGGCCTTTGGATCTAGATAGGAATCTTCATCGGCTTTGTCTAACCTTTGGATTAGGAGTTGTCATCTCCATCAGGCCTAGAGCCTGGAAGGGCTTTCCTGATATCTTTCTTCTCGTTTTGCCCGGTCTTTGGACTCAAGTTAGGAGTTGTTGGCTCCATCCAACCTAAAGCCTGGATGGGCTATCCTGATATCTTTCTTCTCGTCTCGCCCGGCCCTTTGACTTGGGTCGAGAATCATTGGCTCCATTCACTCGAGGGCGTAGATGGGCTCTCCCGATATCTTTCTTCTCGTCTTGCCCGTTCCTCAAACCTGGGTTGGGAGTTGTCAGCTCCATCTGACTGAGGGCCTGGATGGGCTCTACCCAGTATCTTTCTTCTCATCTTTGCTCAGTCTTTAGACCTGGGTCGGGAGTTGTCAGCTCCATCTAGCCGAGGGCCTAGATGGGCTCCCCTGATATCTTTTTGCTCATCTTGCCTAGTCTTTAGATCTAGGTCGGTAGTTGTCGACTCCATTCAGCCGAGGGCTTGAATAGGCTCTCCCGATATCTTTCGTATCGTTTGCCTGGTCTTTAGACTTTAGTTGGGAGTTGTCTTTATTCGGCCAAGGGCCTGGATGGGCTCTACCGATATCTTTCTTCTTGATTCAACCAGTCTTTAGATTATTGTCTCCATCCGGCCATGGGCCTAAATGGACTCTCTTGATATCATTCTCTATAAGTGAAGGGAGTTTACTTTTTTCCTGCAAGGGAAATTATAAGCACAATTGCAATGTAAAGGATAATATCACTAGGGCAAACGGTTGATTAGTGGCAATAATAGCAAATATGAAGTAATCCATTCATGGAGAATGTCTTGACAATAACAAAATCTTCAACAAGTAATGAAGGAGAATGTCATCCTGTTAATAAATCTTGAAACTTGGGGAATGGTCAAGAATGCCCGGTTATGTAAATAATGACCGACAGGTTTTATAATGTTTCCTGCACAAGTTAACTTAACTCCACGAAATCATATTAGTAAGTGGTATTAGTGTCATGCCAAAGAATTTTCACAAACAATATGCTTTGATGTGCATTTGCTCAAATTGTAGATGCTCCATGAAAGAATAACAAATTGTAGATATTATGTAGTAGTTGAATGCTATGCCAAGTAGAAGAGTATTAGTTGATGCTGTCACATTTAATAGAAAATTAAAGCCACGTAACTATGCCAGAAACCAAGCAAGCAGTGGCAGTTCAAGACCACTAAAGTAGGCAGTCAAATCACTCACATTATCAAGCAAATATATGTGATATAATGAGTTTGTTGTGATACTTATCTGGACACATAACTTGAGTTGCTGATATTAACTTGAGCCAGATATTCCAATGTATATGTGAATCCTTAGTCACTACTTTGCCTTTGACATCTTGCCTCTAATATATGTATACAACCACAATAGTGATAGATGATATGGCTACTTAATAAGCAACTTGAAGTTTCAATTGAATTCCTTTAGGGTAAACAACTATTGTTTGCCAATATTAGTGAGTAAACAATAACATAATGTAGCGGTGTCGATGTGTAAACCATTTGCCTCCTCTCTAGTTTTCAAGGATGCATATACTTTAAGTAAATATAAGCATAAAATAGAACTTAATCATGAGAAGATAGCTATTTCTTTCACCTTGTGAATAGTTCATTTTGGGAAACCTTCAAAAACATGAGAAAGCGTGCTGTACAATAGTCCTTAAAGTGCAGGATAGAAATGTTGCTACATTATTGGTTAACATTACATAAAAGTGTCAATTTTGTTCTGAACTCTGTGAAACCAATGGCATCATACAAGTTCGGTTAATCCTACAAGATATCTTATGATTAAGGTGTTTCATGTGTTTTGCAACCTAGCAAAACAAACCTAACGATCCTGCTTTGCCTCTTTAATTAATTACTGACAACCAGCAAAGAGAATAGAAAGGTAAAAATAATGACTAATAGGTCTCCTTAAGATAACAAAGCATCACTAAGAAATGGCCATTTGCTGGATTGAAAATGATATTGATCAACAAATATATCTGCAGACAGAATAATGTTCCTCAAACTTTTATACCAAAGCCTTCAAGGAGATGCGCACATGTGCCAATAAATCTATATCAATTAGCATTTGAAGAAAGTTCACTTTACAACAAATGATAATATTTTGTTCACAGCTTACTTCACAGATAGTTAAGCTCAAGCGTGACGCAGGAGAGAGATAGAAATGGAATGATGCATTGGCTATAAATCTATATCATTCCGTGCATTGGAAAAATTATTTAATTGAACTCTTAACAATTTGCAAGCATTAATAACATGTAAGTTGTAATAATATGCAATGCATTACGCAGCATAGCACCAAAAGTATCTACTATTACATTTATATTCATTGAAGACGTTGATTATGTGGAAACACATTGGCTATAGTCACATTTGGTTCAGCTATTCATTTCCACATGGCATAATGGCATCGTAGCAACCACTAGCTAGCAAGAACAAGACAGACTTCACATGCAAGAGCAGAAGATTGGACTAAGTGGAGCCTGTACGTTTCATGGACCACATCCATCCAAAGTCTTATTAAATTGGTGCTAAAAGGTAAGCCTTTTACGAATTCCCTAATAGCCATAATACTTCCTGTAACAACTAGTGAAAAGTTTTAGCTCTTTCTAAAATATTAGAAATGCTTGGACATTTTCCCCAGCATATTATTTTAACTTGGTTTCATCTAAGTACATTTTGTTGGGTTATACTTGGATATGATAGCTTGGAATTCTAATTCCCTACCTCGGAATGCATAAGGGATAACATAAGTACTTTACTGGTATTCAATTATAATGGGTCATGCCCCGAGTCTGCTTCACCACTCTCACACACAAGACAATATATACTTAATTTAAGCATGCTAGATTGCTATAGTATCTAGCCAAGTTGAGACCTGCACTTACAATAAGCCTAAACTTGTAAAGGCAAGCTTTACGAATGCCGAACTTGAATGCTTCTCACCAAAGTCCATAATCTATTAAATCTAGTCACATCCTATGCATTTGTGCACAGCACTCTAAAGGTCAAAATTTTATATCAAAATTTCATATTAAAATTTTGAAACTGTAATCATGAGTATATTCAAATATTTAGAAGATTATTGATAGGTACCTCCTTTCTATTATAGAAAATCAGGAAATCAAACCCAGATCATTACACGAATAGAAGTATAAAATAAGAAAACTGAGATACTAGGTTAGTTCTTCGAAGGGCTAGCTTCCTCCCTGCCCTAAGGCCCTAATTCCCTTCTTACAATTTGCCTGCCTCTACTGAGCCTCCCTCTCCACCTTTATCCCACTGTACAGAATCCATTCACATTCTCTCTCTCTCCTCTACTGCCACGTGTCTAACAAATCCACTCACACTATAACAATGCATATTCCTTTCTACCTCACCTCTCTTGCTGATGTGAGAGGGCATCTATCAATACATCCCCCCAAAAAAATCACCTTGTCCTCAAGGTGAATATTGGGGTAGGGGCCTTGTAGTAGTTGGAAGAAACTTCCACCATTGCTTGAAGCCTAATGACCAACTTCCGAGTTCTTTGGAAACCTTCATCGCATCGCTAACTTCCACTAGTATCTCCTTCTTGAACTTTGCTTTGGTGAAGGTCTGCAGCAAGGACATTGAACAAGCGGATATTAATGGAGTCTAGTCATCATCTTCTATTTTGTCCTGAATGTTCCCAAAGAATTCTATCAATTGGTTGCCTCTTTTTCTTTCAACAAGTATCATCTGCTGGCCATCTTCTGCAGGTTTTTTGCTACCTGAAATAAGAACCTCAAAGAAGTAATCCCCTTTTGTTTTGATTGCCTCGCCTTCCACAACAATGCTATCATATATAAGTTGAACTTGTAATGGAGAGTGTACCCATTTCTGCAAAGGGTCATTATATGTCTGCAGGTACCTCTCTATTATGGCGTGGATTGTAGACCTAATGTACCCAAGACCTGTACTCCCTCCATGGTCATGGAACAGAGTAATCTTAATGCCATAGTCATTGCAAGTAGCCGTAACATCCACCTGAGCTTGGTAAAATTCCCAAACAATAGTAAAGCACCCAAATTTCTCACCAGAATCATAAAACAGAAGAAAATTCTGGATAAAACCTGCTACTCCCAGGTTCTTCATCATTTCTAATGGAGGGAACTGAAGGCTAAAAATATTTAGAGTATGATAAATGGATTCTTCCTTCAACTGAAGGCTCCGCTGCTCGTAGTGATATCCAATTGTCTGCAGCAGAGTATACCAGTGCCACAACCTAACATCAATGGTAGTATTCAATTCTGAGAGTTTTCCTGACGCCTGAAAACCATCATTCGTGCAACCTCCCATACCTGGCTTTAACTCCAACACCCTTTCCTTCGTTATCCCAACCAAATCAAATGGGAAACCCCACTTAGCATTTAGGTGGTGGGTTGTACAAGAAATAGAGAATGGGTATTGAAAGTATAGAACAGAGATAGGACTAAAATTCTCCAATTTAGCCTCCATATCAGCATCTTTTAAATCTGCTCCAACTCGAAGCCTAGTGGGAAGAACAATTCTGGTTTCAGTCCATGCAACTGCCCAGGGTATGTCACGGAATTTTCCAATTCCCGTTGAGCACTTTCTTCCAGTAGGTCTGCTACCATGACGTGCTCTTCCCAACTCTCCTCTGATAGCAAGCTGCGCATCCTTCTGTAAAAGCAACACAGCAAAGACATTGCTAACATTTGAAACTGATGGGTAAACTACCACTCCACCTATTCCAGCTTTAGGGTATAGGGTTAGCCGTAACCCAAAGTCCTCTGTAAAAGTTTTTAAAGGCTGGGTCTCTCTCAGATAGTTTCCTCCTTTTTGGACTAAACCCATCCCTCTTTTTTTCGCAAGACTAGTTCATTTTCTTCTTGGGTTGGGGCTGGTTCACTAGCCCTAGGTGTGAGTCCAGCCCACCAAAATTAGTAAGTCTTGGCCCATCACTAATGTTGACCCTCATTCCCCCAAAGAAGCCATAGCATTCATGTTTGCCCTTGCTCATCAACTCAGTATCTGAACCCAACCCATCAATAACCCCATTAAGTTGGGCTTGGGCCATTAGGTTCAGAAAATAGTTTAATGGGTGTAATACCCATTCTGTCCCTCCAGCTCCCTCTTCTCCTTTTTGTTTTATGCAGTGCAGGGGGTCTTCAACAGCACCATACAATGGACCAAAGTCCGGTGGCTTCGATGATGGTGGCCTAGCGAGAACACTCTTGACCTACCACTCTATGGCCTTTTTTGGCCATTTTTGTTGTTGTTTGATCTGCTTGCGTCGCTCTGCACATTGTGTTTCTCTTCTGATGCAGTGTGATGGGCCCAATTTCACCTTGCTCTTCCCGTAGAATGGGCTCGCCAGTCTTGTCTGCTGGGAGCTCGGGATTGTTTCCTTTGCCAGCTGGAATCTTCGCACGACGGCCTCCCTGAATTCTTCCCTAGTTGCACATAGTGTCCTTACCTCCCACCATTGATACCAGTTCAAGGGCTTGCCCTACAAAGCCACCGTCACTGCCTTCAACTTTTTTGCATCTCCCATAGCGTTAACTTGGAAGTAACGCTTAATCCGATTGACCCACCAGAAGGTGTCTTCCCCTGTGAATATTGGGACTGTTAGAATCAATTAGGATTGTTAGAATATGTAAAGAATCTACTAGAATCAGTTAGGATCATGTTAGAATCACATAGATTATGTAATAGGATCATTACATTATTTCCTTTTTTATTGTACACAAGTATTATAAAATTCGATACAGATGGCAGTGTATTTTCATTGACTCATTCTCACAAACTAAGGGTTTCTATGATCTTTCCATCTTTCAACATGGTATCTAGAGCCTAGGGATAGAAAACCTAAATTTTTTTTTTTCGCTTCTCTGCCGTCAGTTTTTTTTTTTTTTACTCTCTTACTATCTCATCCGAAGCCCTCCTCCGGAACATACCCAGCGCCCTAGCCGATCTAATCGGCGTTCTGCTCCAGTCGCGCGTGGTGGTTTTGTTCAAGCCGCGGTGGTTCTGCTCTAGCCGCGGCCTCCCACAGATCACACCCCTCCAGCAGTTTTTTTTTTCTCTCTCCTGCTGCGGTTTCCATCTCGGATCTACACATCTGAGGTGTGTTTTTTCGGCAACTGACCCGACCATGACGTGCGTCTCCCCGAACCCGTCCCATCCCAGGAGTGGCATCGTCATTGGAGCTCCGGCACTCCGCCACGTACCGGTCACCGGAATATGTCCAGCAGGTGTTTTCAGCGTGCGTGAGAGCGCGTTTTTCCCTCTTTCCGGCCGTTGTTCTTGCCGACCACTTCTCTGTGGGTTTTCCGGCCAGATCCAACCCTTTCCACGTGGTTCGTGATCTTCCAGTGGGTGTTTGACTTCCTCACCTCCACGCACTGCGTCTACTATCGTAATTTTTGGGTCTTTCGCTCTCAACTCAGGTTCTTCTTTTCTGAGTTTCTTGCAATTCTATACCTATCATGTCCACCATTGCTGCTGCCAATTCTGGGTCTCATGGTCGTGGCAAAGGTCAACGTTCACAGTGCAATTATTGCCACAGGTTTGGCCACACTCGTGAACGTTGCTTCAAACTCCATGGGAAACCCCCTCGCACAGCTAATATTGCTCAGTTAGACTCTTCTGTTCCGGCATCTGACTCTTCGGACGTGCCCACTGTCACTATCACAGCTGCTGTCTATGAGAGTTATCTAGCGTATAAGGCTGCTCAGTCATCAACCTCTGCCTCCGCTTCTCAGACTGGTAATTCTGTTGCTTGCCTCACCCATTCTTCCCTTGGTCCATGGATTTTGGATTCTGGTGCCTCCGATCACATATCTGGTAACATTAGTCTTTTCTCTCATCTTTGTCATTCAACTTCCCTCCCTATGGTTACCTTAGCCAATGGTTCTAAAACTATGGCTAAAGGTCTTGGTCAAATTTATTCCTCTACCCTCTCTAACTCTTGATTCTGTCCTTTATGTTCCGGGTTATCCTTTCAATCTTATCTCTATCAGTAAATTAACCAGCTCTCTTCATTGTTTTGTCACTTTCACTAATAATTCTGTTCATGTACAGGACCGGGATATGGGACGGATGATTGGCGAAGGGCGTGAGTCTCACGGGCTTTACCATCTTACCATCCCTTCATCACCTGCTGCCTTTACTTCTGCTGTTTCTCCTTCTCTCCTCCACAGTCGCCTTGGTCATCCTAGTATCTCCAAACTTCACCGAATGGTTCCTACATTGTCGTCTTTATCATCTTTAGATTGTGAGTCGTGTCAACTTGGGAAACATATTCGCACTTCATTTTCCAAAAGTGTCCATAATCGAGCTGTGTGTCCCCTTTTGATTTAGTACATACGGATGTTTGGGGTCCTAGTTGTGTTCCCACAACTATGGGATATCAGTATTTTGTCACTTTTATTGATGACTTTTCCCGATGCACTTGGTTATTTTTACTAAAGAGTCGTGCTGAGATCTTTTCTGTTTTTCAATCTTTTTGTGCTGAAATTCACAATCAATTTAATACTTCTATTCGCATTTTATGTAGTGATAATACTCGTGAATATTTTTCTTCTTCTTTTACCTCTTTTATGGCTTCTCAGGGTATTCTTCATCAGTCCTCTTGTGTTCACACCCCACAACAAAAATGGCGTTGCTAAGCGTAAGAATCGTCATCTCATTGAAACAGCACGAACCTTACTTATTCATAATCATGTCCCTCTACGATTTTGGGGTGATGCAGTTCTCACTGCTTGTTATTTGATTAATCGCATGCCTTCATCTGTTTTAAATAATCAAATTCCTTCATCTATTCTGTTTCCGTCTCAACCATTATATTCCATTCCACCTCATGTTTTTGGTTGCATTTTATTTTGTTCATAATCTAACCCCTGGACAGGACAAACTTCAAGCAAAATCCCTTAAGTGTGTCTTTCTTGACTATTCTCGTCTCCAGAAAGGATATAGGTACTTTCACCCATACAGTAACCGATATATCACCTCAGCTAATGTCACTTTCTTTGAGGAGTCACCATTTTTCTCATCTGCTCCAGTTGAGCGTTCTTCAGTGTCTAATGTTCTTCCTGTTCCCTTACTTGGACATCCTACCGAAGCTATTTCTTCTCTTCCACTTCAAGATACTTCCATGGTGGTACCGGTAGACTCTAGCCCTGAACCAACACCTTTACCGCTCCAGGTCCTGCCTCCCGCTAGTCCGCTAGTTGCCATTCGCAAAGGTATTCATTCTACTCATAATCCTCATCCTATTTATACCTTTTTAAGCTATCACCGTTTGTCCTCTTCCATATTTTTCTTTTGTCACCTCCTTGTCATCTTGTTTCCATTCCTAAGACTACAGGTGAGGCACTATCCCATCCAGGGTGGCGACAGGCTTATGGTAGATGAAATGCAAGCCTTACACTCTAGTGGCACTTGGGAGTTAGTTCCGTTACCTAAGGGTAAGTCCACAGGTTGGGTGTCGATGGGTGTATGCTGTGAAAGTTGGCCTTGATGGACAGATTGACCATTTGAAAGCTCGCCTAGTAGCCAAGGGATATACTCAGATATATATGGTTTAGACTACGATGATACATTCTCACCTGTTGCCAAGATTGCTTCTGTTCGGCTTATTCTATCCATGGCTGCCATGCGACATTGGTCCTCTATTCCAACTTGATATTAAGAATGCCTTTCTTACATGGTGAACTTGCTGAAGAGATTTACATGGAGCAACCTCCCAGGTTTTGTTGCTCAGGGGAGTCTGGAATTAGTTTGTCGCTTACATCGTTCTATTTATGGGTTGAAAGCAGTCTCCATGCGGCATGGTTTGAACGGTTCAGTACAGTCATTCAGCAATTTGGCTTGATCCGTAATGAGGCAGATCATTCTGTTTTTCTAACGCCATTCTTCCTCAACATCAGAGTATCTTTCTAGTGGTATATGTAGATGATATTGTCATCGCAGGTGACGATCAAGATGGTATCAATCAACTAAAACAACACCTCTTTCGTCATTTTCAGCCTAAGGATTTGGGTCGCCTTAAATATTTTCTTTGTATAGAGGTCGCTCAATCCTCTACTGGTATTGTTATTTCTCAAAGAAAGTATGCCTTTGATATTTTAGAGGAGACTGGCATGACAGATTGTCGACCTGTAGATACTCCTATGGATCCAAACACTAAGCTTTTACCAGGACAGGGGGAGCCATTGTCGGATCCTAGGAAGATATCGAAGACTTGTTGGTAAACTAAACTATCTTACCATCACTCGATCAGACATCTCCTTTGCTGTAAGTGTAGTTAGTCAGTTTCTACAAGCTCCTTGTGATAGTCATTGGGATGCTGCGATTAGAATACTCAGGTATATCAAAGGAGCAACAGGTCAAGGCCTTCTCTATGAAGATAAAGGACATACTCAGATCATTGGTTTCACAGATGCACACTGGGCTGGCTGTCCCTCAGATAGGCGTTCTACCACAGGTTATTGCGTGATGATTGGAGGCAACTTAGTATCTTGGAAAAGTAAGAAACAAGATGTTATTGCAAGGTCAAGTGCAGAAGCAGAATATCGAGCTATGGCATTGGCAACATGTGAACTTATATGGCTGAAACAATTGCTCCAAGAGTTAAAATTTGGAGATGTTAAGCAAATGCAACTGATCTGTGATAATCAAGCAGCTCTGCACATTGCCTCAAATCCAGTGTTTCATGAAAGGACCAAACATATATAAGTGGACTATCACTTTATCAGAGAAAAGATTTTATCTAGATGTATTACCGCTAATTTTGTCAATTCAAATGATCAGTTAGCGGATGTATTCACAAAGTCTCTCAGAGGTCCTCGAATTAGTTATATTTTGTAACAAGCTTGGTGCATATGATTTATATGCTCCAGCTTGAGGGGGAGTGTTAGAATTAATTAGGATTGTCAGAATATGTAAAGAATCTGCTAGAATCAATTAGGATCATGTTAGAATCACATAGATTATGTAATAGGATCATTACATTATTTCCTTTTTTATTGTATACAAGTATTATAAAAATTCGATACAGAGGGCAGTGTATTTTCACTCACTCATTCTCATAAACTAAGGGTTTCTACGATCTTCCTTCTTTCAACAGGGACCTCTAACTTTCTGCCCTTGTCCTCAGACAAAACATTCTGGTGAAACCCGATGGTTATCCCACTCGACCCAGCTTCCCCACGATCTTAGTTGACTCCCCAGACCTCCTTACTCGTTTCCGTGGGTCGTTGAGGTGTGACTAGATCCTTCCCCTTAAGTAGATGCAACAATTCTTACTGTTTTTTGTCCACTTTCTTCTCTAATCTAGCAAACCACGAGTCCTGTGCCTCTTGTTCCTCTTGTCCCTCGATTCTCCATCTACAGCCAACTGTGCCACTTTATACTCTAGTGCTTCCACTCTGGCTTCCATGTTCATATTCAGTACCCACAGCTCCCAAATCGGGAGCTTTGATACGAATTTGATAGGTACCTCCTTTCTATTATAGAAAATATGGAAATCAAACCCAGAAAATTACAAGAAAAGAAGTAGAAAATAGGAAAACTGAGATACTAGGCTAGCTCTTCGAGGGGCTAGCTTCCTCCCTTCCCTAAGGCCCTAATTCCCTTCTTACAATTTGCCTGCCTCTACTAAGCCTCCCCTCTCACCTTTATCCCACTGTACAGAATCCACTCACATTCTCTCTTTCTCCTCTGCTGCCACGTGTCTAACAAATCCACTCACACTGTAACAAATGCATATTCCTTTCTACCTCACCTCTCTTGCTCACGTAAAAGGGCATCTATCAACTATTTAGACAAGCCATCTTTAATTAAATTTGAGATCCTGACCAACTTCAAGAGGAAAAAGAAACGAAGAGTAAAAAATGCAGGCAATACCAAGAGAACTAGTAGCTATACAAGTTCACAAAGAGACATACTTCATCTTCAATTTCCACAAGAGCAAAATAACGGTAAGCAACACCACTTTCTATCTTTCATTTTCCTTGGATGGATCTATATGTATATGCTTTTTTCCTTTTTGGCCAATCATAATGTATAATAATCACTAATTTGCATATTAATTTCTTCAAACATCTCATGGGCTTCAGTTACTATCAGCCAAGCACCTTCAAAAGCCATGAATGTGCCAAAGAGCTGTCTTGCAATGTATGTTCTCTAATAGCTAATTACTATATAATAATAAAATATGGTATGAGAGGATACAAATAGCATAATGTATTATTTTATTTATTATTTGGTTATTTTGTTTTTAACTTCTGGCACCACTAACAAGTGATTAGCAACAAAGGTTTCTTAGATGCTATCTGCATGATAAACTTATGCTAGTAATTCCTCTCCTTGATAAAATGGGCATACCTTTTGATTTCCTTCGCTTCGTAAAGTAAATGACAATGGAAAGAGTGAAAAAAAGAGTGGAAGTAGCCCCTCATAGAGTTCCAAAGGCAAGCAGCATGAAATGCTCTATTCAATCGAGCTAGCTTGCAGCTATTAGGTGGGTCCAAGTACATTAACACCAGTGCCACACAGCTCTCTGGTATATCCCCAAGCCTTGGCCTCAAAATTAATCCATCATAATTGGCCATATGTATAGGTTCAAACCCAATTTTTGTTAGGTGGTTGAGTTAATCTAGCTTGCAAATCATGTATCTCTAAAACCCACTTAGGCAAATAATCAAACAACAAGTGTACAGATTCAAACCACTGCTCAATCAATGAAGGATTCAAAAATGGAATTAAATAAAATTAGAGATTAAATGAAACATAGTAGGATGATACCTAATAACAAATACTGAGCAAGATTAGGACCTCAATCGAAGAGTTTATAGCTGTGTGTTCTTTTATCTTGGTTCTGTGATTGTGAATCACCATGGCTGTTCCGCGATACTTGGAATCGCCGCTAACACGAACCCAGAGCTCACTGATTGGTATAATTCGCTGTAACAGCAAAAAATGGATTATCAAGGAATGCAAGGATTCCGAGAGAATTGAAGCTAATAACTAGGGAAAGCTATAGTAGAAAGCCCTCCAGTGACTATGAGCTAGAAACAAAATGTAACTCAGAGAGACTTAGAGGAAGGGAAATTTTGATATTTCATTCTTGTGTGTTTTCTATTATCTACTCACTCTCCTTATAAGGAGGTAATCGGAATAATCAAATACAAAAAACAAAATTGTAAAATGCAAAAACAGAAAATCCAGCTCAGCACCAAAGCATACAGCTATAACTAATTTTCCTGTAACAAATCCTTCCCCTTAAAAGACCCCTTGTCCTCAAGGGTCTAAGTTAAAAAACCATTATAAGAAATCGCAATAGAAGTCCTATGTAGATGCAACTGTGTGGGGATTCCTTTAAAGACCTTAGCATATGAAAAACTGAGCAAGGAGTCTCCTGTAAAAATTGCTCTAGATCTAGCAAGGTAGAAGATTATGTGGCCTCGGTGATCAGGTGTCTCCATTAGATGCTGATAGGAACACAGAAATTAAGATCAGATAAAATGAAAATAGTGCAGACTCTTCGAGGGGTCTGCCTTCCTCCCTACCCAAAGGCCCCAACTCCTCACTCAATGACTACCTATCCTCTCACTCTTCTCTCTTCTCCTCTTATTTCATTCCCACTACCCTATTCTGCTTTCTGCCCCACTTGCCACTTCAGCATGTTATTACAAGGCAAATCCACAAATGCACATACCTTTCCCACCTGCCCACACACGTCCCCCGTTCCCCGCTACCACACCTTTCCCACCTGCCCACACACGTCCCCCATTCCTTTTTCCCCACGGTACACCTTAGTCATGGAGCTGTGTCTATCAATACTCCCCCCCAAAAGATTCACCTTGTCCTCAAGGTGAAGGTTCAATAAGTGTCTTATAGCAACTGAAAGGAGAACCCCCGCCGGGGTCCCATTGTTTGAAGCATAATGACCAAGTTATACTTAAAGTATAAAAGCTTCCACCAAGGGTCCCACTTGGCCTCCTCTAATTCCCATAAACCCCTGCACTTATGGTCAAGATGGCAACTGCAGCTACACCAAGGTGTGTCTGAAACACATTTCTTTCAGTTATATCCAGATAAGCCTTATGGAAGTCTTTCCATTTGAGGGGAACTTCAGTAGACTTATTTGTTGCCTTTTTGACATTGGAGACTTCAGCTGGACAGATCTTGAATTCCCAATACTTAAAGAACAACAATGGTAATGGTTAGTTTCTGAGAGGAGTCTAAAAACTCTTTGCTGCTATTTTCAGCATATAATTCTGTTACCTTCAGGACAATTCTATTGATGCTTGTTCTAATGAAACCAGTACAGGTATTAATGCGGTGAGAGGCCGCCCTACACTCTTCCAATTTCTCCCAACCACACCATTCCAACCCCAACACAACATTAGTTCCTCCCAGGTCAAACACAAAATAGTAAGTGCCTCCATTCGCCTCTAATGCTCAGTTTTCTGTGGCATTTTTGGGCCTAAAACAGAGTGTCATTGCCCCTGCAATTCCACTAGTATACATGGAATGCGAGTCTCCCATTCCTAGAACTTTAAGCAACATTGCTATCTTCTCTTTATATACCTTAGCCATTTCATCATTGGGCTTTCACTTTGCTACTGTCCCTTCCTTTAAATTTAATGTCGTCCTCCTTAAAACACCAATCTAGCCCATCCCCCATTCCTTCATTGGCCGTGAGCTCAGATATAATTTCATTTAGTTGACTCCTGGACATTTTGGCTAGATGCAGAGTTGAAGGATCATGTGCCAATGCTGACCGACTCTGCCAACAGTTTTAAGTTGACTGGATGCCCAACTGAACACCACCTAGAGCTGCTGTCAAGACTGCTGCAGCAGTTATGGTAATACAAAGACCAACTGGTTGATGATGAACAGCTTCCCCATGGATAGCTAAGGTACCAGCTTGTTTCTGAGGGACAACATTTGCTGTCTGTCCAAACCCACTAAGTCCCTATTCTTTATTTGTTTCAGTACTTTCTTCATTTTCTACATAATTAATAAGTAATTCATCCTTATACTCACAAAAAACATAACCCTTAACTTGTTCCTCCTTAATATTTTGGGACTGGGCCATTAGGTTAGAAAAAGAAACCCCAAATTCCGTTTATGCCTTGTCTTCTCCCTCCTCATTCTGCATGCAGCTGGAGCTCTCTTGTGTAGTACAAAAATCCATAACCTTGAACCAGAGAAGCTAGCATGTGTGGTGGTCTAGTTCAAAGTCTTCAACAGCTCCATTGGGGTGTGGCCCAAAGTTTAAGAAAGTGTTTTGTGAGGCCTTGATCTATTTTGCAGCCTTGTCTTCTCCCTCCCTTATAAGCCATTTCCTTTCTTCATTCAGTTGGGCTTGGCCCAATTATTTTGGAGTGGGGTTTAGCTTGTACCCAGTCACTTCTACCCTAGCCTCTCTCCCATTCACGATGGTTCCTCCCAGCTCTATGTATCTTCTTCCACGCCTCTTCAGGAGGGCTAGCAGCAGATGCAACTTAGATGTGAATGACCCACCAACCACCATCCAAGACTCTAAATTCGGTGGCTCTGGTGGCAGTGAAGGCCTAGCTGGTTTGTACACAGTCTGGAGCTCTGTTTTGCGTGCTCTGAACAGAGGTTGGATGATGTTGGGTGTTGCTGAAAATTCTACCATGATATCAAGCTGGGTCATTGCACATTGTTGGGCAACATTAGGCATGCGAAAATAGTGGTTAGTGGGAGTCAAGCGACACAGAGAATGGAACGTCTCTTGTGCTCATAGCTCTTCTGTTTTTACCCTAACATCTTCTTCGCAGCTGGACATGACCTTTTTATTGTCTTTGATAACTGCTTCCACAGAATGGAGACTAAGCAATGGCTGGAATCGCCAGATGACAGCATCTTCGAACATCACCCAGGTTAGGTGAGGAGTGCATGCCTCCCACCAGTAGAACCAGTTAAGTGCTTGATCTTCCAAGGCTTCGACAGTTGCCCACAGCCTCTTGTCGTCGACCACAGTGTTGAGAAGAAAGTTGTGCTCTATTTTATTTAGCCAGATATGCACGTCCTCATTGGAAAACATGGTGATCTTGCCAGCAATTATGTTGCTCTTGCCAGAATCTATGGAAGTTTGCAACCTTCAGCCCCAATCCTCCATTTGGACGGTTTGTTTCGTCTCAAATGTTCTTCCCATGCTTCCTTTCTCCCCTGTCCTTAGTTCTGATTGCTCTTTAAGTGGCTCAGAATTTCTACTTCTGATGAGACGCATAGTCTCTGCATGGTTCTCTTCTGCCCGCTTGTGCCATTCTTCTTGTGCTTCTTGTGCTTTGCGCTCCTTGTCTTCATTCCTTCAACACTCAAACATATTCTGTAGATCTTCAATTTCAATCTCCATGTTCTTTTTCATGGCTTCCAGTCTAGCTTCTATTTTTAAACCTAGTATTTACAGCTCCTAGATCGGAAGCTCTGATACCAAATTGATAGGAACTCAGAAATTAAGATCAGATAAAATGAAAATAGCGTAGACACTTCGAGGGGTCTGCCTTCTCCCTACCCAAAGGCCCTAAATCCTCACTCAATGACTGCCTATCCCCTCTCTCTTATCTCTTCTCCTCTTATTTAATTCCCACTACCCCATTCTGCCCTCTGCCCCACTTGCCACTTCAGCAGGTTATTACAAGGCAAATCCACAAATGCACACACCTTTCTCACCTGTCCACGCTTGTCTCCCATTCCCTCCTGCCATTCCCTTTTCCCCACGGTACACCTTAGTTATGGGGCTATGTCTATCAGATGCACTTCATGGCCTGCACACATCCACTTAGCTCCATCACTTAAATAGATATCAAAACCATGAATTCTTTCCTGGTCTATTTCTGAATCAAGTACCGTTGCCATGTTCCTTGCTAGGAGGACTTGTTCGTCCTTGTCTGTCCATCAAAGAGGTTGTGACATCAATTCTGAAAACTTTTGATGCACCAACCAGGGCACTTTCTGCAACTTCAGAAGTCATTCCAGCAGTAGCAGAACACCAAAGTTGAATCATATACCAAAGCATTTAATCCAATCAACTGCTGGAACAATAAAAGTGCAGCCCCAACACTAAACACTTTCCAATATTGATTATTAAACAGATCAAACCACCCTCATATACCAGCAAAACAAACTACCAATGATCATTATCTGAACATTCTGAGCTATAGCACAAAGAAATACTCCAATTGCTAGAGGGAATGCATCTAACTAAAGTGTCCTAGTTCTGCCAAATTTGTTAGCCAATGCTCCACTAGGTGGGTAAATCGAAACTTTAGAGAATGATTTAGACAGTGCATATTCCAAAGACACTATGTAAGCAAGCGCATCCTCAAAAAATGAAGTCAAAGCTTGTTTCAAATATGCAACTTTTGGTCCAAATTCTCCATCAAACAATATAATGTTAGCTGTTACATCCTTATGAACAGTAGGTGGAACATAATCGTGATGCAAATATAGAAGACCCTTAACAGCATCAATAGCAATTTTATGCCTAATTGGCCAATTCCACAAGCTTTTCTTGCTATTGTGCAACAAACCAGCCAAGCTCTCCGTTTGGCATATATTTATAGACTAGGAGCTTGCTATCTCCACTATTGGAGCAACACCATAACCTGACAATATTCTTGTGCTCAATTGTTCCCCATTTTTCAACTTCAACCTCAAACCCCTCTTTTTTAGAATCAATACTTCCCTTTTCCATCTTAGTTCCTCCCCATAATTTCTCCACTGCCAATTGACAGTAGATAAAGCAAAATGTTATCTGATATAATGACATGCACACAGATATACACCCCTTGTTTTCGAGGCAACCCATGATCCCTCGTCTAGTAAAACATAGTCTCACATGGCCTATATACTGAACAAGCTCCTTCTTCATCCAAACACAGAAAAATGCTAACTATTTGCTTAATTGCAACAAGACTATAGTTTATCTTATAAGTAGCCAAAGCAGAAAGTCCATTGAGTGATGAAGTGATTAAAGAAAGCCATTTTTCTGCAGTTACATTACCCTCTAATACTAGCACATTTCCAGTATTTACAGGGGCAATATACTGAAAGCCCAAAACATATATATTTAGCTCATTTCGGACCTGAAGAAAATCACTTAAAATCAAGGTTACCTTTGGGACTTTGCCCTCTTACATTCTATGTTCCTGCAAAAACGCTGAAATTCTGAATTTTTGCACTAGAAAATAGAGAGGGTTTTGAGCTGTGAATTTCAATGGATGAGTCAGACAATGCTTCAAAGGAATGAATCGAAACCCCAGACGCAGAGCCCAAGAGATCATCAGCATCGGCAGGAGTTGATGGCAAGAAGAACAACCGCAGGATAAGCACGATTAATATGGAAATGGAATCAGGAGGTTCTAGGGGCGGCGGAGGAGGTTCTGGGTCAATTGACGCCTGTGAGTATTCTGGGTAATTTAGAATGCTCAAAATTTTAAGCTTAGAATAAGGTAAGGTTCCAGAGGAAAAGAGGGTTCTGGGGTGAAATTCCGGAATTTGATTCTTGAGTAATATTTTGTTAGAAGGGAAAATCAGAGATGGATTGGGAATGTTTAATGATTTGCTGATACTTACAGGGATTTAGATTAGACACTGGAATCCCAAATTTTCTCGACCTTCCTTGCATCTTCATCATCAATGGTATGGTTTTGGCAGATTGGAAACCCTTGGGCTGCTGTGAGTCTTGTTGCTGCACCTCTGGACGTTGAATCTGAATGGCCAGTCGGAAAGAATCTACAACAATTTCCTGACTCTCCTATGCAATATTTTTTGTAATTACATCATCGACTCCGTTAAATTCAAACTCAGAATCTTCCACACATGTGCCTCCCAGATAGTAATCTTCTCAATCAGAGAACCAAACAACTGTTTTGTTTCTTCAGCTTGATTCTGAAATAGTTGATTAAACTCAGAGAGATGCCCAGCTACCAGATCCAATTTAGCAATGATCTGAGCTCCAGTTAAATCATCCATTGCGCAAGCACTCCGAGGTCGATGGCTCTGATACCAATTGTAACAGCAAAAAAGCCCTCCGATGACTATGAGCTAGAAGCAAAAATATAACTCAGAGAGACTTAGAGGAAGGGAAATTTTGATATTTAAATTCTGGTGTGTTTTCTGTTATCTACTCACTCTCTTTATAAGGAGGTATTCAGAATAATCAAATACAAAAAACAAAAATGTAAAATGCAAAAACAGAAAATCCAGCTCAGCACCAAAGCTTACAGCTATAACTAATTTTTCCGTAACATTCGCTCGCAGATCTATACCAAAACAAGCTCTAACATAAGCTCATAGTCCAGCTCGAGCAGTTCGTAGCCCTCGTTGTTTTTCATGCTGGTATTGGGGTTGCAGATGGGTTGACAGGAGTGACGCTGAAGAACTCTTTTTGATTACTGCGAGCACTCGAACCCAGCAGCCTCCATGAGCTTCGGGATTTCGTGAAGTTCGCGGATGTTGCGACTCATCGTCACTGAGGAGTACGTAGAGTGATAACTGATAATGAGTAAAAATTCATTCAATTTCAGGAAGAAAATTTGGGGTTAGCATTTGAGAAGAAAATTTTTGGATCTTCCCCTTTTGCACTCAATCCTCTTCTCCAGATTTGCCATATCCGAGAGCTTTGAGAGTATGGGAATTGTTTTACCAGATTCCCACGTACGGCACTAAACGTTACCAGTTTTTGGGGTTGCCTGACCACGCTTGCAAGCTACCGCCAACCGGTCTCCCATAGTGGTTATATATATTTGCAAGGTAATTCGATGCCAAATTAGTATTGGAGCAAAATGAGGAGGCTCAGCATTAGATATACCTGGAGTGATCCCTTACGGCATTCTTATAGAGGGTCAAGGCCTCTTAAACTTAAGCTGATAGATTAAATATTTTGTTGGACTTGGCCCAATTGGGATCTTCCGATCCACTATATATATATATGTATACACACACCATATTCTTATATTCTCTTATACTATTTTCGTTTGCTCTAGTTATTAGGAGAACTGGGAGAATATCAGGAATTAAATTTCGTATAAAACTTCATGCTAAGGTATTGTTAGATAGAAGGAAGATAGCATAATTGTATGAACTAGATTGAACTAGTTAGAAAACTCGTGAACTAGCTACTAAATTGGTCAGGTTAAGATTTTAGATCATTTTACACCTCGATTCGGTTAAATTCGCTCAATTTAGCCGACCCATCTAGTTCAATCGCTCTAACCTAACTAACTTGCTTAACCCACCAAGTTGACCCAATCATTATATATGTTTCATTATAAAATTTATTTTATGTGTGGTAATACTTTTTTTCTTTATTTTATGTTTATAAAAGAAGTAAATAATCAGTTAACTTAGACATGATTATTAGATTTATATTATTTTTTAAAAAACAAGTGGAAAATGATTTCATTTATATTGTTTGTTAGTTAAAAATATGTTTGTGCTATTCTATTATATTAAATAGTAATGTTCAATTAAATACTTTTTAAATATTATAACTAAGTTGTGTTTTATTAAAAATATAAAGTACCTTTTTATATAGTATTTTTTTAATATTTTTCTTCTTTATCCAGATTTTTTACTTTGATCGCTTAACCTGTTGTTAGACCGCTAACCCAATGGACCAGGTCAACCTGCTTCCATATTATACAATTATGGAAGATAGATTCTCACATGCTTATCATTTGTAAAGTCCACTTCATCTCAAACTTCTCTAAATAGAGTTGTAACATGTTACAAATTCTAATTTCATAGCATGATTATTTAGGTTTATTATCAACTACTCCATATGAAAAAAAAGATAATCATATAAAGTTCACTCCATAGTTGATAATTAATATCGTGATAAAATGTCATGCCAAGTTATTGTTAAATAGAGGGAATCTAGTCTCTCACATGCTTATCATTGTAAAGTTCACTTAATCTCAAACTTGTCATAATAGAGTTGTAATATGTTAGAAATTCTAATTTCATAGCATGATTATTCAAGTTTATTATAAACTACTCCATATAAATAAAAAGATAATTATGTGAATTTGAGTTGGGTCTCATCACTTATGTCATGTGTAACAAGCTTTTTACTAAAAATAAATTTGCGACCTTAATCTTTTGAGTGTGATGATGTCAAGAATTCAAACCTTTTAAGAGACAACATATCTCCCTCTTTGCACCTCTTATATAACTAAAAACAAATTTGAAATTTTTAGTATCTAATGAAGATACTTTTAGAAAAATCAAATAAAATTTGATTAAAGAAAAATATTAATAAACATATAAGAGTATCAATAAATTTATTCTAATATGAATTGAATTGTTAATTAAACTAAAAAACGCACATATACTTTTTTTGTAATTTTATAATAATTTTAAATAAATTAACAACAACATTTTATTTAATTAAACTAGTATAAAGAATTATCTTAAATATAAGTATGCGTGTGTATATATATGTATAACATTTTAATAAAATTACTTAATTATTGAAGACAAAACATTTTGAGTCAACTATAATTTTTTTCAAATAAATTTTAAAATATTTTTAATATATATTACTTATTTTCAATATAAATATCTTGTTGGTTATCTTTAATTTTAAAAACATTAATTAAAAAAAATTATTCAACGGAGACTATTGAATTCATTAACCTTGATTCTTTTACCTAGTCTATATCTAATCAAATTTCAATCACAGTATAGTAATATGAAAACATGAGTGCAATTTATTTTTATTTTTTTGCATTTCAAATTGGGTAATTACCAATAAAATTATTTAATTGTAATATATAATTTTGTTTTTTCAACCTTAGATTTTTTCAATTTGATAAGAAGATGCAGCTATGCTCTTAGATTTATTTGTATCCAAGGTTGACTTCATGTGTGTTCACTATTATTCTTATTTCTTTTTGTTTCTTTTTGTTTCTCTTATTATACCTTATATGTATGTTAGTTTACGGTAACCCACATTTTGGAAAAGTAAGAATTCCCTATAGACAATTATGACCATATAATTTATTATATTTATAATTTCATTCATGTTAACTCTTATTTTGAAAATTTATAATAATTTAATAAATTGTAACTTTAGGGTTAATTAAGTTGAGACAAATTGTAAACCCAAGAGGAATATCTTTTTTGTTGGTATAAGGTTGAGGCAAAAGCCCAAGAAAAGAAAGAAAAAAAAAACACTAACTACTAGACAATAGACCTGGGAGTAGCAACTCCCAAAACATCATGAAGCAAAATAAAGCTAATAGAGGCTGGAGGTGAATCCTAGTAGCGTGAGTGATCTAGCTGGTCTTTTCCTAGATTTGCCATATGATCAGCAGCTGAGTTACCTTCTCTGTATGTATGAAGCACTTCAGTAGACCAATTTCGGTTCAGTAATAATTTGATCTTACACAGGAGATTAGAAGTGTTAAGAGTCCCAAGTTTTTCACCCTTTATCAAAGAAACAATAACTTGGGAGTCACTTTCGAGTTGAATATATTGATATCCCTTATTCCAAGCCATGGAGAGACCCTCCAAAACACCCCAGACTTCGGCAACCGGTGCACAAGCAGAACCTAGAGAGTAATGTCTTTAGCTTGCATTGAGACTCATTTCTTAAAACTTATTTAACAATTTAAAAAATTATGGGTTAGCTGAATTGTGACAGCTTGTTGACTTATAGAAGATCTCTTAAAACTTTAAATTTTTTACTTGAATTTCATTTTAATTATCAATTAATTACCATAGTTAAATTTTCATAATTTTAGCTTCTAAATCAAATTCTCAAAAATTTAATTTTGCAATCAATCAAAATAATTTTAAAAGATTTAATTTTGCAATAAATCACAATAATTTCAAAAAATCAATCACAATAATAATAAAAAATTTAATTTAGCAGTCAATCATAATAATTGTAAGAAACTTAATTCTATAATTAATCACAATAATGGGTTAATTGAGTTGTGATAGCTCGCTAACCTTGAACGTGATGTATTAAGCCTAGCGTAGGCCTCCACCTCTTAACTTTTCAAAATTATTTTTTTCCAATCATTTTAAATTAATTTTCAATTTAAAACCAATCAATAAATTAACCAATCAATTACATTAATTTTGAGTCAACAGAATCATGACAGCTTGTTAATCCAGGGGTGATGTGTCAAACCTAGTATAGACCTCCACTTCTCAAATACTTATTTTTAAAAATCAATTAATTCAATCATAATTTTCAAATTAAAACTAATTAATCACATCATTAATTTTAATTAAAATCCAGTAACCTACAACTATTTTCTAAATGAAATACGAGACTTTGATTCCTCGCTTCAGGATACATAGGCACTTCAGGCAAGCCAAAACTATAAATATTTTCACTTAATTTTTTAAATCTTTTTTTAGGGGTAATTTGAATGTGGTAAGGTTACAAATGATTTGCATAATTAACTTAAGATAATTGTTTTAGGACGAATATATTAGGATTGTAGTACGATTAAGTTCTTACCTTTTCGTAAGTATAATTAGACTCTCGAATTTGACTTGGTCCTAGACTATATATTTTATTTCTATTCTAAAGGTTTTTCTAATTATTTTT
>NSJW01000578.1:0-15303 GCA_019955255.1 Castanospermum australe | reverse complement strand
CCTAGCCAACTTGATACCTGAAATTTCACCTTCAATCACAGTGTTAAACAACAAATGAGACAATGCATTTGTTGCAAAAATAAACAGATAAGGGGAGAGAGGGTCCCCTTGTCTTAATCCTCTGTGTGGTTTAATGACTTGACCAAGCTTCCCATTGAGTTTAATCCTGTATTTTGCTCTCCAGATTTTTCGTTTTTCCCTTGTGAACTCTCTCAGATTCTCCTCTGGTGCCCCCTCTCTCTGTGTGATTTTTTTGTTCTCCTCTCCTTGTGATTTTTTTTTCTGGTCTAGTGCCCCCGGTTTACTGGCCGTGGGTGTTATTTGATGGGAGGTGTGTGATATTTTTTTTCCCCTCTCCTCTGCAAATGCCGTGGGTGCTATTTGTAGAGGTGTGGGTGCTATCTCCGGTTGTATTGTGCCAAGGTGTACCAGTTGCAGGGTTGGTGGGTGCGGGCGAAGTGTTGGTGCAGGAGTGATATGGGGAGTGGGGAGCAAAAGCTGCGGGGAGCAGCTCAGCAACATTGCCGCTGCACAGTGAGGATGTTGGAAAAGAAAAGCATATGGGCAGAGGAGACTCAGCAGACCGTCAGAGTGGGAGACCGTTGGCATTTTTTGTTTTTGGTTATGTGGTTTGAGCTTTGAGATGGGTTCAGACCCAAGACTAAAGTTGTATTTAATTCACAAAATTTTTGGACAAATTTGGATGTCAAGAATCTAAAATCTAAAATAAAATTGTTAGAAAATATTCATAGCAAAATCGTGAACAAATTCGTAGCTAATATTTCTTTTAAATTTTTTTAATGCCCTTGCAATTTAGTTAGGCTAATTCCATAACTAATTCCTAGTTAATTTTTAACTTCACTTGCTAATTTGCAGCTAGACTGTAGCCAATTCATAACTAATTTATAACAAAACGCTAGTTAAATATTTTTTATTTAGTGGCGCTAAAAGGGATTTAACCAAAATCTTCCCTAAATTCATATTTGATTTGTAGTTAATCCATACAAAATAAAAAATAAAATTTATTTATTATGATTTTTCAAATTAAACCTATATAAACAATTCATCCAAAACATATAAATCCGACAAATAAATCATGCAAAGTGATAAAATGACATAATTGTATTAACAATTTAAAAGTTTACTCAATAAATTCAAATAAATTCAAACAAGTTCAACAAAAGAAAAATCTAAGTCTATGCTATCATTATCACCATTTTCGTAATTTTTTCCACCTACTTCCCCTTGTGATGGTGCCATATCTAGTTACACAATAAGTTAAACAAAGGACATGTCCCTTCTTGTTGGAACCCGCAACATTTGGCCACACTTCTAGGTGAAAATATTAAATTTGTGCTACAGAATTTAGTTAGGGTAATTTTTCCCATCTAATCCACAGCTAATTAGCTATGGAATAGCTAGGGAAAACAAACACTAGTTAAAATATGTAAATGAAGATAAAAAATTTTTTTTACCAGATATATAGTGGGGGGATTAATTACGGGTTAATTGCAAAAATTTTATTGCCAAATAAATTTCCGTAGCTACATTAATTTGTGAGTGATAGTTTCCTCGCTAAAATTTTTTGAAAACAATCTCTATGCATTCGCCCCTGCATAATCCCTTTAAAATTAAAATATGTACAAAATATAATGCTGCGTACAGATAGGGCTTAATCTCCCTATGCATTCATCTCTCTCTCAGTCTTGACCAGTGTCCCCATTCCTTAGCTCGCCACACCCTCTCCCTGGTCTCCAGTTCAAGACTTATTATGTTTAAGAATTGTTATATTTAAATCTTTAATTTATTTGAAATTTGTTAAAAACTTGATATGTTACTTTTTATTATGATTTGTTAAGAAATTTTTGATTTTGTATTAATTTTGGTATTTATTTTAATAAGATAATTTTTGTTTAATATATGTAGGATACACGAGTTTAACCTAAGTTAACCTACTCATGCAAGGGTTGGGTTTTAAAACTCAATTCAATTCATTGCTTTAATGAACAGTTTGAGTGCAAAAATATCTCAAACTCAACATAATCTATGAATACTCTTCTAACTGATGAATGAAGCCGCCAAAGAAAAAAAAGCTACCATTGAATCAATGTCAATAGAGTGAAAGTTGCTTTAAACCTCGGGTTCTTAAAGAAGGTGATAATATCGGGAACTTAGATTGACCACCTAAGATACTTAAGTTCCAGGACTCTTTCACCTATTAGGCCAATCTTTTAGGTTGGGTTCTCCCTTGTGCTTTAGTTTTTCTATCATGTTAGAGAATGAAAATGTGTTATTTGTTTTTATGCATTCGTGGTGTTTTATGGTAAAATGGATGAAGAGTTCATAGCATAGTAAATGGCCGGTTTTAACCATTTCCCTTTCTTAGAAATTGGAGTCCGAATTCTTATGCTCCATATATATATGATTTTGAATTTACGTGACTGAGGAGTTTGAAGATTAGAAGAAAAAAGAAAAAGGTGGAGACAATAGTTAAGTTTACTTGTCACTACTCTGTACATTAGTGATTTTGTTGTTCGTCACCTTTGCGTATGACTTTAACCATACTGATTGTCTCTTAAATAATAAGGTACGAGGACTATGATTCAGAGTACCGTATTATAATGTGGTTCATATCATTATTATTTTTAAATAAAAAATTAGTTTTATGAAATAATTAAAATAGATTAAACTTTATAGAAATATTTCTATTTCACATAAAAAAATTATCTCTAATTAGTTATCTTTTTTTTTCTCTAACCTTTAAATGATGTAATACATGTTCAATAATAGTTTTTTTGGTACAATCAATAGTAGCCTTTAAGATAAAATGTCACTCACATTATCCAAATTAGAATTGTTTTTGCTTTGCACTCGTGGACAACAGACTAACAGAGCTTGGCATGTCTTTTAATGCATAATAATTCGTATATTGCTGGGACCTGAAGTTCACAACCTAATCAATAATAGTGTACAACTATGACCCTATTTTTTTTTTTTGGCTTTGATGAACATTTTTGTGTTTTATAACTTTTTTTATATTTTTTATTTAAAACAAATAATAAAATATTTTGAAATACATATTTATCTTATTTTATTATTAAAAAAATAAAATAAAAAAACTGATGTAATAAAAATAATGTATAAATAATATTATCATTCTTGACTACATTGCATATATCCAACGTTAGTAGTTTTTATTGTACCAAAAACTAATAACGTTACTTTTGCAACACAAAAGTAATTAATATTTATATAAAAATTACTTTATTTCTTATGTAAAAATTATTAACCAAATAATGTTGTAAACTGTTTATGTAATAAATAATTTTTTTATGTAAAGAATAATGTAATAAATTTTGTAGAAAATTTTTGTATTTAATTCAAGTTTAGTATCCCATTAGAATATGAGTGCATAATTCACATATTAATCTTGTATAAATAAAATTACAACAAAAAAAAATAATCTCTAAATTATTTCACCTCACTACTTCACTTTTCCTCCTTAATTTTTTTTCCCAGTCTAACAGAAGCTAGATAAATGCTGATTTGATTCAATTTAGTCTTTTGAACCATGAGCCCTTTCGCATATACAATTTTTTTAATAATATATTGTTCGTTACATCCCATAAATTAGTTCTTGTTTGATAACATTTAAACTTTATATCTCCATAAAGAGATGCCCCATTTTAAATATTTGTTTATTTAATTTAGTTTAGAAGAACTGAAGTTCATGAACTCTATTACGAATTCTCAAGTTGCATTATTTTTGCAACCCAAAACTAAAATTAGTTTGATGATTTTTTAACATGTGATTATACTGTAAAAGTTTTCATCCATTTCAATCATGTTTAAGCCCTTCATGACCCATCTATCGAAGATTAATATGAACATCTATTCATTTATAATCTGATATAAAAATTCTAAAGGCCAAAATGTACAATTTGCAAAGTTGTCAGTAGTACTTCTAAGTATCACCTTTAATATATATATATATATATATATATACATGCATACATATATATATACACACACACACACACAGATATATATATATATATATATATATATATATATATATATATATATATATATATATATATATATATATATATATGTATTAAATTAGAGCATTTATAATGAAAAGGTGAGAGAATTAAATCTTAATCATTAAACCATACATAGATGGTTGAAATAGATCTTCTGTAAATCTTACATGACATTTTGTTCAAATCTTGACCATCTATCTAAAATTTAATGATCAAAGTTCACTTATCTCAGTCTAATATATTATATATATATATATATATATATATATATATATATATATATATGCATTGTTTATCTTTTTTTTTTATCACAATTCTCATTTTTATAAACATAATTCAATTTTACTATATTAAGTGCATGTTTAGTTTAATTTAGTTTTGTATTTAAAATAATTTATAATAAAAATTTTATTAAAAAACTTTAAAAAATATTTTTTTAAAAAAATAATTAAATTAAACCAAAACATGTGCTAAACACCTGGCAAAACTATTTATCTCCCACAAGCCAATATTTCTCCTTTAATAGCTACGTACTACTTCTCTTCTATATTGATTAACTCACAAGAAATCAGTGCCATGTGTTTTTTTTTTTTTTATAATCAGTGCCATGTGTTTATTTGGTGTATATGTATATAAAACCCCCACGTATCCCGAATTAACTCACGGTTGTCACATTGTACTTGTTTTCATACACTCAACACCACCCATGTAACCGTGTACTTGTTTGCGCTCGTCGCACCGTCCACAACTAGTTTTTTTTTTTTAAATAAATAGAAACTCAATGTTATAGATAGAGGATATCACTCTCTTTTCATACTCAAAATCAAAAATCAAATGGTCTTGAGTTATTTTAGAATTACCATCGTTAACAATTCTTGCATAAAATTAGAGGGCGTTATTCAAAATTTATGTTGAGAAATTATTTATCCTCATGAAGTAAAACTCAAATGCGTTAGAGAGAGATTTCAAGTATCATGCCACCGTAAATTAAATTCTAATGTTAATTATGTATGTAAATTCAAATACTGAGCATATTTAGTGAGAACACTGTCCTATTAAGAAAATAAGATGAGAAAATCTTATTCATTACATCATGCATGTGTGGTTAGGAATAAAAATATAAAGTTATATAATTTTTTCAGTAGTCATGTGACTATCTAATTTCAAATTCAGATAAACTATGTAAAATGTAATTGTTAAGATTTACTTATTTCATATTTTATAATAAGACAATGCTCTCAATTGATACGTTACACTTACAAACAAATACATGTGCTTGCATGTACAAACATATATAAAGAATATTGTTGCATCCAAAAAAGTGTTGCTCAATGATAAGTAAGTTAGAATTCTAGTTGGACAAGCTTTACTTACAATATTAGATGTTTTAATTATACTAAAGAATAGTTTGTGAGGAGGGACAATCTCATTATTCCAAACAAAATAATGTCACACTCAAAAGAGTATAGATATACCTCATAAGAAAAAAAAATAATATTGCTGCAAAATTGAAATGATGCCTTTGATTTTAATATGATTTAATTTCTACGTTATCCATTATAATATGTGTTTTAATATATGCAATAGGGTGGCATATTTGCTTGCCAATTATATATGTTTGGTCCTATGCAGAGTGAGCATCTCTCTTAAATGGTAAGCATCAATACTATATAACTTTTTGGGTCGCCTTTTGCCACTTTTCACCATTGCACAGATGTGCAGCTCAAATTTAGATTAAGCAAGGTTGAGAAACATCAATTTGTATGCCTTGGCATAGTTGATATTCACGCAAGAAGATATCGAAGGAGTTTGTCATGGGTATACATAATCTGGCGCTGATGTTGCTTATTTTAACTGGCTGGATTTACATACTTCGCTTTGTGTTATTTTTTGAGTTCTATAATTTTGGATGAGTTGTTTATGCAAATTCCTTCTTCATTCTTTTATTTATTTATTTATTTCACTTCCAAAGTATTCATCAACACTTACAAGTTTTGAGCAAATTACAATTCACTTTCTGTCTTTCTAATACTTTCTTTAACCTTAGCGTTATTATGCGCTTTTCATGTAAGAGTGTGTTTTTTAGGTTAAAGGGGTGAAATCTGCAGCTACACCTTTAAGAAGGAATTTTTTTTTTTTTTTTTTTGGTCCAGGAGGATTTTTGAGAGAGGGGGAGGAGATCGAACTTGATGTGGATATTTTCAAGGCAAGTAACGTTGCCATCTAACCAGTGCTTGAATCCACAAGAAGGGAATTCTTTTGTTTCCATCAATTTTTGAATTCATTTTAGATAATGGGCATATATATATGATGTGTGAGGATGCCACTCAGCGTCCTCATTCCTAAACAGCCCACTGAAACCTGCAGCACCAGAATTTCCTAACAAGCTACGATTGGATTGCGGCGACAGGAATTTTTTTATCCCAAATTTCGCCACCAAAAAAAAAATTCACGGAATTTAAAATATATACGAAGTGGAATATCTTGTTACTATTGTACTTTTTTTTTTAGTGGAATGCAAAAGTTTTGTTGTAAACATGTAATTATGCTGACATAGTTGAGCAATATATTAGTCTTCATTCTTGAATACATCAAAATATATACTTTAAAGAGAATAACCAAAATACGTTGACTGACATTTCACATGCATCGCACGCTTTGAGTTTACTTGTGGTAAGAAAAGCAAGTTCGATTGACTCTAATTGAGTACGAGACAGTTGAAGAAACAAAACATTTACTCTAATGTACTTATAGAAACTAGGCCAAGGATTCAAGAGCAGAGCTGCAATGTTGTCCTTTGTTGATCCTTCGGAGTGAGTATAGCAATCTCCATCTTTGTAAAGCACATCAATTACGCGTGACATATTGAGAACTCGCATGAGGAGAGGCTTTGCCACTTCGGTAGGGTCAAGGAGTTCCTCATTGATATCCTTCCAAGCACTTATCACTTGTCTATACAATTCTTCAATGGCATCTTGTTTTGTGACACCATGTTGCTTCGTGTAGCACTCAAGAGCAGAGGCAACATGCCCTCTCTTCTGCTCATACTAAGAAAAACACATAGATTAGGCACAATGTTCTTCCTTCCTTGGTCATCTCTTGCTCAATTTCTTCATAGACATTCAAGAGTGCTTGGTAACAAAATTTCATGTAATCTGGTAGGAAATCGATGCAGTTGATATCCCACCTAAATGTCCATTAATTATCTAAAAAGTCATAATAAGTTTGACACGTTTTTCTTCTCTAGATTACTAATTTGATTGGGAAAGAAAAATGTGAAAGCATTTTGTGGCTGATTTAAACCTCAAACCTTTCAATTGCTTCAGTGAAAAGTTGTAGCTCATCAAAAGTGCCATAAACATCATATATATCATCAATAATTGTTGCAATTGATATCACTTTGGTCATTAGCCTTCGACCTAGAGCGTATTGGGGTTCAAAAATATTCCCAATGTCGAAAAATAAGCTTCCACAATCCTATCGCATGCAAAAGGAAGATTTGTTGCAATATCCAAATCTTTCCACCTCCTATAAATTTAATTAAAGGCAACCAATTAAGTTCAATACTTAGGACATGAGTGACTAGCATGTAGAAGAAATTAAAGTTTTTTAATTAAGGTAATGTGGTTGAAAAACTTACTTGGAAATATTGCCAACTTCTTTCTGAATGTAACTTTTGCAGCATATTAAAATCTAATTTGGCAAAGGCTAGCAAAGTTTCATCATGGGAAGGGTCATCCTAGGTAAGTAAAAATATAGTACCTTGCCTCCATCCTAGGCAAGTTCTTGCGGAGTGGCCGTATTAAGCTATGATTGACTTTTGTCGCAAGAGAAGGACTCAATTGGGTGGTCATGAACTTAAGGTGTTTAAATGTAAAAGCAAGCGCATCATCTAATATGCTCTCTCCATGAATCCTGAGATGTGAAGCTTTCGTACAAACTTAACATACCCTCAACATCGCCAGTAAGTCTTTCATTGAAGTTTCCTTGCTCATCCTTGAACTTGTTAAAGACATCTAAGATTTATTCATCGACGATCAAACAGAATATATACAAGATAAATTATGTTTATGTTCTGGTGGTTTGAACCCATTTTCTCAATTTTTATTGAGTACACGTGTGTGCTAATGTATTTTGTGGTCCAAAGACTTAAGAAACTAAAAGAAAAGGTGAATAGAAGTATATAAGGTGGGTTATATATACCAGGCGAAATGTGATATCCTTGTTGCCTCAGTAGCCTAAAGACAAGGGCGAAGAAAATGGAGGTCTTCATTGAGAGTTATTGTACCATTTTCAACATAATTATTGTGAATATGTTGCAACACTTGATCAATCTCACGTTCAAAATGGTAGTACACACCCAAACGTTGGAACTGAATCAATCAAGTTCACTTTTGTTAAGGCCTTCTCTGTCTCAAGGTGTGAGCATCTTCCTCACTTTCTCTTTTAGTATTTTAATCTGCTCCTCTATTTTATCATCCACTTCCTGAATGTTAAACTTATTTGATGTTAATTAACCTCATTCATAAAGTTTCATGAAAAGGACAATGAATATAATATGGTATAATAAGTATAAAAAATTTAAAACAAAAATTTGAAGATTAAAAATGAGTGAAAAATATTGTTAAATAGGAAGAAGAAATAAAAGAATAAGAAAAAAAAGAAGGGAGAGAATTTTAAAAGACTTAATTAAAAGGTCTGACCAATTAATACCATAATTTATCAAATTATTATAAGACAATAAATGCATTACAATATTCAATATTCACATCAACATTACTTATCACATAACCATTGTTATCATTATCCTCTTTTTAAATATTATAATAGATATATAGTGTGTATGAAATAATATATACATACATATATATTGCATTGTATTTGTAACGTTCAACAAGGAATTAAATTTAAATACAGTAGATACTGAAACATATTGAATAAAACGATCTTCCCAATTTTTGCAGAACGACGAGAGATGCTGGAGGAGGCATTAGAGGTTGGAGCAACTAACGATGAGGCTGCTGAAACAGACATGGGATTTGTGGTTATGGAATGGCTGGGTTCTGAGGCTGATTCCTTAATTTCCACCTATGTTGGGTGCAGAAACTATTCTTTTCAAGTCGATGGATTTGAGTGGGGATGAACTTAATATGTGTGTCGATATTTATATTGGAGTTTTCGCCAGACAAAGGACCTTATGAGCGAAATGAAAGAAAGTGATTGATTACTGTTGTTATGGACCTTATGTCTATGCTTATATATAACGGAAATCCTAATTAAATGATCAATTTTTTTTAAAATATAATTAATTAATTATAAATAAATAAAAAAGTAAAACTATAAATTCTTTTTTATATAACTACCATATACAGTTATCATAGGTACATTTTCTTTCTCCTTCTATCTCCATTTTTTGTCATTTTTTTTTGGTAACCATCATCTACAGTACCTATCTTTAGTTTTTCTTTTTGACCATTTTTTTATATTTTTTATATATTTTTATATTTTTTTATATAAAAAATCTTTCTATTTTATTCATCATTTCATAATATTTTTTTAGTACATGGAATGTTTATAAATAAAATTACAATCTATATATTGGGCATAACTCATTTGCATTATATAACATCTTTTGGTGAGTATATATATATATAAAAAATAAAAATACAATTAATACTAATACTAATAATAATAATCTATATTATTATATGAAGGAAATTTTTTTCTGTGGCTTCAAATTTTTAATTTTTTAAAAAAATCATTAATAATTAATTAAATTCAAATTAAAATATAATAAAATTATAAATTTAAATATTTTTATGATAACTGTATTCTATATTTCACTACTTTTAAATATAAATAATTATCTTCTTTTAATATATTTATTATAACTTTAAAATATATTTTAATTTTCTTAAAAATCTGCCATAAATGGATGGTTCGGATCAATCACACGTACAGAGGTAACCAAAGTGCTAATTAACTAAAACTGTCAGTTTCACTTCGGAGCCAGATTACATAGAGTGAGACTTGCCCCCAACTGGTTTGAGAGGCCTCATCATGTAGCGTGATGCTTTAGGAGTTCTCTTAATTAATTCTTAATTTTTAAAAATTTTAAAAAAAAATTCTTTCTTTCCATTCAGACCCTTAATCTTAGCAAAACCACCAGTTGATTACCCAAGAGAGAGACATTCAAGTTTAAAATAAAACGGAAGGAAGAGGGGATCAATCATAATGGTTTCTTCCATTTTTTTCATGTGTCGATAAAGAACCACAACGCTCCCACCGTAAACGAATGGACCAAATGGATCGCAAAAGAAGTGTTACGTACTGGTTAATATTCCTACGCACGAAATGAAAGAAAGTGATTGATTTCTGTGGTTATGGACTTAAAAGTCATCTCTGGGGCCAGATGAGTTTACAGCTTGATTCTTTAGGGGCGGTCCAGATTCATTATAAGGACACTAAGACTCGTGCTAAATAGAGATTGAACGGCTTCGGATCAATCACACGTACAGGGAGGGTAACCAAAGTGCTAATTAACTTTCTTGCAAATGTCAGTGATGATGGGCTGTTTATGTCATCTCCATTGTTGTCTCCCATAAAGCTCTATCCATATCCATATCTCTGTGTCGGTGTTTTCCGAAAGTTTAGGTTCCTGTGTGTTTTGGGTGGAAAAAGTCCTCAATCTGTGTTACAATTTGAGGATCTGTGTCTTCGAGAAGTTTTGAATGGTGGGGCCACCCTTATTGGTCAAGCATTTTGAAAATTAAAAACTTAGATGATGTGATAAGGCCTTTGGCTTCTAGCCTGTGAAGATATGACAGCAGCCCTGTGATAGAATGGAAAGGTTTGAACTTTGAAGATAAGATTATTTTTAAAGAAGTAGATATTGATAAAAATTATATATTTTTATTTTTATTTAGTAATTAATTAATAATGTAAATAGAATTTTAAAATTTTAATTAAATCATTAAATTGATTAAATGAGTATAAAAATATAAAATTAAAAATCTTATAAAAAATTAAAGAAATTTTTTTATAGTTAACCATTTCTATTTATTGTATTGTTATCATATACCATTACAGTAATAATTTAAAATAACTTTGGTGAACAGTAAATGCTTAATTTAAAATTTAAGGGATGACATTTTAATTATTGATTTTTTAGTTTCATCATAATTTATTTATGAATATTAAAAGATATTTTATATAAAATTTGATTTTTTTAAAAAGATCTAATATAAAAAAAAGAAAAAGATAAAATGAAAGCATAGCGACGGTCTTAAATTTTAAATATGCGATCTATGAATTTACACCATATATACACTTAATTAAGGTTTTTGACTAGAATTGGATACTCTTTTTTTTTTATATATTTCTTGCTCCTATTTGTTTTCGTTTGCCATGCGTAAATTGAAGAATCTAACTTTATCAATATAAAAAAAAAATAATATGTTCAGGATTTTCTAAGCACACGTGCCTTTCTTCTAAATCTTCAAATCATATTGCTGATCTAACAGAAAATTATGTAAACTCTCCATATGAAACGAAGAATGAATTCTTTATTTATTTATTTTTATTTGTCATTTAATGTATATTTAATATAAAAATAAAAATAAAAATAAATTTTTATAAGATAAATTTTCTATATAAAATTATTTATTTTTATTTTTCGTTTAATGTAATTTAATATAAAAATAAAAATAAAATAAATTTTTATAGAATAAATTTTTTATATAAAATAAATTTTTATGAAATAAATTTTTTTATATACATAAAAATTTATTCATATTTTTATTTTATATTTAATTAATTTTTAAAGTAATTATACAAGAATAAAAAATTAATCTTTAAAGTCATTGTCTAAAATTCATGAGTGGCCAGTGAATGTAAAAATTGACGTTCATTTGTTTCTTCGGTATTCTTGAATATCTTCATTTAATTTTAAGTGCTTCAAATGTATAATACCTCTTATGTTTATTTTTATTTATCGTATTAAAAAATTATTTTATTAAAAAATATTTATTATTTAAAAATATTAAAAAAATATTAATTAATTTTTTTAAATTTATTCTTATTTTTAATAAAAAATAAAAAAATAAGTAAAATTTAAAAATATTAATACAAAGAAAAAAATAATTTAATTATATTAAAATATATTTTTTATAATTAAAATTATTTAATAATTTTTTTATTTTATATAAATACTTTAAACGATATATAAAAATAAAGAATTTGAATATTTAAACTTAAAAGAAAATTAAAATATCAAAAGAATAATCGTATATAGTTTCTGAGAAGTTGAAAATAATTCGGCTATTTATTGCATATGCCTCTCTATTATTTCCTTCCTTCTCCATTTACATAATCCACTCAATAATTTAATGAAAATAATTTAGAAAACGGAGACGGTGCGGCAGTGCTTATTGCAAATCTATACTCACACCCACTCATAAAGAAGAACAGAGAAAATATTACAATAATTTAATAAAGGAATTTTATTAACATATAGCTTGTGATATTAAAGATTAAAAAATAATATTTATTATTTTATATTAAATAATTTCAATTATTAAAAAATATTAAATGTATTTTAAATTTTTAAAAATTTTTTTAAAATATTAAATATTTATGATTTTTATTTAATAATGTTTACTTTTGATTTCTGAACATAATTTCTGTAAATTTATAGGTTTTGGATATTTAAATGCTAGTTCCTATTTAAAAGGTAATTTGCTTTTATTCTATATATCAACCAGATAATTTGTCCATATATATGGTATTTGATACAAAAAATTTATTTGGTCTAAGTTATAGCCTATATTTATGGACCAATATGAAATTGCCAATCTTTTATATCACTTGGTCAGATACTGCTTTAAGCCACATAAAAATTTCTTTAAAAGGCAAATGTAGTCTTTCTTACTTTGAACAACAAAACTTTGTGATTGTTATATATAAATTTTAGAAAATATTTTTATAGTTAAAATTTTTTTGTTAAATTTTTTATAAAATAATTTAATATATTTATTAATTTTTAAATAAGTAAGTGATTTATATTATTTAATTCTATTTAATAATTTTCTTTAATTTTTATTAAATTTTATAAAAAAAAAAAATTGTTAAATTTTTTTTATTATATAACATTACTCATAAATTTATCCTTCAAGCCCACTTTAAAAAGAAATTGTTTTAATATGAAGCTACTTAAACTCTGGATCAAATATTGCAACTATGGTGAGAGACAGCGAACAGAGCTATGTTTCGCAATAGAAAAAAATGCTTCATTCAAATCTATTCATTCTCACTAAAATTATTGGTAATTAAATATGTGATTTAAATTATTTTATTTTATAATTAAAATAATTATAAAATAATTTATAATTAAAATTTTATTAAAAAATTATAAAAAAATTATTTTTAAAATGCATTAAATGTGCTTCATACTGACAGGTGAGATTTAGTTGATCGGTACATCAACTTTTCAACGTAATAAATGCAATGTTTCACTTTATTGAGACCACAAGATCGGGAAGATCCAAAAAAAACAAAAAATCATGCAGGTAAATAGCTCGCGTTTTTGCCACTAAAATCGTGAACCAAAGAACTTGATGTTGTCCATTTGTGAGGTGAAATCTATCCACCAACTGTCCCGAAAGATTGACTAATTAAAACTCTAAACAACGAGTCCATGATAAATTTGTGAACAAATTAAACCAAAGAAAGATTTATGAATATGTAATGCAACCTGTAAAAGAAAAAGAAATGAATACAAGATTGAATCATTGGCAATTTCAAATTGATCATGCATATATATAAAATTTAATATTTTTTCTGTTCATTTTTAATTATTGTGTAAAAAGTTTTATTTTAAAAATTTTATTTTTTGAAATAATTAAAAAAATATTAATTATTTTTTTAACTTTATTTTTATTTGTTTATAAAAAATAATATAATAAATAAAATTTTAGAAAGAAGATAATATTAATAAAAAATAATTTAATTATATTAAATTATATTTTTTATAATTAATATTATTTAATAGTTTTTTAATTTTTATATAATTATTTTAAACGATAAATAAAATTACAAAAAAAAGTAAATGTTTGGATGAAAGCTTCGAATTGCCTTTAACCAATAGCTAGATTGCTCTTCCACGTAGATTTGGCTTTATAAATTGAAACTTACGTAGCAACTTCCCTTACGTTAAAAGTTATATAAGCACGTAGAAACAAATTAACCTTGCAAGTTGCAAATATCATTGAAGAAGAGAAGATCCAAGCAATCCGTTGAAGCCAAGACATGAAGGATATGAATGTGACGCTAAATGATCAAAAAGTAGGAATGGCAGGTATAAAACGAGTTATTTATTCGAGCTTTAAAGTTTAAAAACTAGTTAAAATTATTTATTCTTATAAAATAAAACGGATGCAAGTTAACAACAATCTAATTTACACTTGCTCTGTCTGCATTATATATATATATATATATATATATGCATATACTTAAATTTTATTTGAAATATATTATAATTTAAATATTATTATATTAATTTATTTATTTAAATTAATAATAGAATTAGTAAAAGGTATACTTTTTTAAAATATGTTTTTACAATTTATATAAAATAATAATTGATTTTTAAAATTATAATTAAATATTATATAAATTTGTGTAAACTATTTATAAATGAAAGATGAGGTGGGTAAGGTGCGAATTTTAAATATCTTCATAGAGACGGATTCAAATTTTGATTCTCAAAACTCACATGACAGATAGAGACGAGTTTTATTATATTTTAAAGAGTACGAGATAGGGTTAGATTATGCAAAAAACCGTCCCTACCCTTCTCATTGTCATTCCTATAAAAAAAAGTAAATAAACATGTCTTAGTACTAACACATGTGCCATACATGAAGATAGACTACACTTTCAAAATATTGGCAAGCATCCCTCTGAAAATAAACTGATCTGCTAGTCTGACCTTGTATTCATAAAAAAATATTTTAGAAAACATAAAATTTAATAAACAAATTTTATTGGAAATACTTGAAATTTTATTTCATCCATTGGAAAGTTACCCTTACAATTTCATTATTTTACCAATACTATGTCTGAATTAATTGATAATATGGTGAGTATTCAGCAATATCTTAACTATGTCATTACGATTGAAATACGTTAAATATACCATATACTTTTCGATAGCTTTCACACAATAATATTTGCTTTTCGAGATACTCTACAGTCGATC